>OY744544.1:72376668-72504168 GCA_963556195.1 Sepiola atlantica
CTAAAAGAATAAGAGTTATTCCATTTGGTTGATTTTTCTTTTTAGGTGATTATTTAAGAATGTCTCCATTATACCAAACTTACAGACCAGATCTAATATGCTTTTAAATAAATTGTGGCATAGTACGTAGTACATATTTTATTGAAAATACCATGGTACAACAATAACAAATGAAAATTTGCTAGTCTCAACTAAAGTTTGATTTGTAAGCTTAAATACTATTTAGGTCAAACTTCTAAAATCTGGCCAATATAATTTTATATGTGAGAAGAAGATTTTATTAATGAATGTCCATGAGTTTATTAGGATTAATGCTATGTTGTAGGAGGGGGGGGATATGACTTGATGTGATCATCATCATTATATTCGGTTAACACTGGCATGTGTCGGACAGCTTTTAGAAATTGACTTCTAAACTGACTTATCTCTGACCAGGTCTTTATTTATCCGTCTTTTTCTCAGGTCTATTTTTATCACTTCTCCCATGTTTTCCTTGGTCTCCCCCTGTGAACTGAGCCTGCTACCTCAACTGTTCTACATCTACTAATCCAAGCACTCTCATCCATTCTTTCAACGTGGCCATACCATCAAAGTCTCCTATTCTGCACAGCTCTCTCTATACTGCCCCGAGTTAACCTTCCCCTGAGGTCATCAGATCTAGGCTTGTCTTTAAAACTCACATTACACATCCATCATA
The DNA here is from genome assembly GCA_963556195.1 of Sepiola atlantica. Classification (NCBI taxonomy): domain Eukaryota; kingdom Metazoa; phylum Mollusca; class Cephalopoda; order Sepiida; family Sepiolidae; genus Sepiola; species Sepiola atlantica. The sequence goes on from OY744544.1 coordinate 72,377,366, forward strand.
TCATTCTCTCCATGCAACGCATATCCTCAATGACCAGGTTTCACTTTCATACATCATCACCCTGCATACACATGCTTGATAGACTCTTCTCTTGGTCTACAGCAGTAATGCTCTGGTAGTTAGTAGTGGTAGAAGTTCCCTGGACTTACTCCATCCACTCCTAACGCTTACAATCACATTAGCACCTGCTAATGGTATCACCAAGGTAACCAAACTTCTCGACAACCTCAATAGCTTTGCCATCCAGATATACTTTCTCCACATCCAAATTCTCATCAATCTCCATTGTCTTACATTTATTGCACACAAACTGGTTATACTCTCTCAACCTATCAGTAATTCTACTGCGCTTCTTGTGTACCGAATGCTTACAAGTAACACAAAAAATTGAATTGCACACGACGACCATTCCACAAAGTGACATGTAGGGAAAATAAGACGCTCTCTCTCTCTCTCGTACTGTTGTGGCTTAAATTATAGAGACCAGACATGTGGAAGGCTCTCTCTAAGCAGGCCCCCTCACCAGCTTATGGATGAAGTGTGAGTATCCCTGTTAATCAAAAAGAAAAGAGAGGAAGAAACAAAGAAATACAAAGATGTATATATAATATTGGGTTGTTCGGACAAAAAAAGGAGGAAAAGAAAAACAGAAATGATTTCCTGTTGCAGGTTTCCAGGCATCAGATAAAATTCTGAGCTCACCCAAGAACAAACAAATATCTATGCATACTTGGAACACGATTTCTCACTTATTTAGACGAAGATCGTTATTATGGGAGTTTTGTGATGGAAACATTCGAAAATACGTTTTGTCTTTCGACAATGCTGAATGAATAAGCATCTGAAGTGGGGGTTTTTCCTTTCCGTTAATAATAGACTTTTTTGTATTTACCTTACTCATTTCACCACAATTACTCCCTCCCCAACCAAAAGCACACTCCTCATTCAACGTTCTTAAAAAAAAAAAAAACAACGGTTCAGGGAAAGCCAGAGAGTACACAATGCAGTCATAAAAATAATAATCAAACGGAATAGCAAGGACAGGAAGACGAGGGTTGCATTCTAGTGTTGCTGTTGGCATCGTTCGTCCGCCATCTTTCATGTGGGTCACATGCAGCCTGACTGGTCTGACAAGCTGTGTTGCCAACTGAAATTTTTAAAACCAGCTAGATCGGAACAAAGAAATCTCCAGAAAACCGCTAGATTTTAATTTTTCGTAGCCTATATAAAATATAATAAATATACATAATATTCCGTGTTTTCTATATATGCTTAATGTTAATTGAATTGTTATTGGTCACTTTAATGTTATTTGTATTGACTTTAAATATGAAAATAAAAATAAACAAATAGAGGACATAATTCATGAACGAGTTGTGTGTTTGACTAATCGAAAAATGTAAAGTTTAACAAAAGATTTCTAAAGTCGTGGTGGATTAGAGTTTATATGGTCAGAGTATTTCAGGGATTAGGGGTTAGGGTTCATAGGGTCGGGAGATCCTTTGGATATTTTAGAATATTTACTTTTTTATTGAAATGTACAACTACTACTGTTCTGCCTATATCATGTATGGAGGTTAGTTTATCATATGATGACTAGCTAGGAAATGAATACGAAAAGTAAGTTAACTGAAATCTAAAATTGTGGTTATGTGGGTGGAAAACGAAATCTCCAGATTTTACAGAAAAAAGAAAGCTAGCCGCTAGATCTAAATTTTACTCGCTACATTTCAACCTCCATTAAGCAAGTTTGGGTGTTGATTATCTTTTTTAACTCATAAACCCTGAAATATGCAGCTGATCTAGAAGTTGACCTGTGTTCGGTTGTGGATTGGGATACAACTCTTTCTGCTTCCCGTAAAATTGGTTCTCTCTATTGCTACAAACATTTTCTCTCACCTGAGGTTATTTTCTATCTCTACAAATCAACTATCAGACTATGTATGGAGTACTGTTATCATATTTGGGCTTGTGAATCTCTGTCCCATTTGAGGGTTCTTGATAAGGTGCAGAACGGAGATGACGGTGGGTGGCTGGGTGGTTAACAATACGCACTGACAGCCTGGGTGTGCCAAGTTCGAATACAGTTCATTCCACAGAAATACTTTCACTTAGGATGTTGGCAACCTCCACGTGGTCCCTCCTGTAAGTACCCGATGGCTTTCTAGAAAGAATTCTAATTAAAAAGGCTCCTTAGGTAAACCTGCTCTCCGTTTAAAAAAAAAGGGGGACAATTGTGAAATAGTATTTTATTTACATCCTATCCAAGAGGAGGTCAGATGTGGTTTTGAAAAGCATGCTCTGGCCTACAAAAAATGTTGAGCAGCCCTGTTGGCATTCCCCGGTAGGGGCACCTCAGGCGATGAGCAATAAGCTAACCCCTTCTCAAGGATAACAAAGCCTGTGAGGGTGGACCTCCTGAGACTGAACACATTCATATTAAGAAGATTCAATGTGTTAGCTGTTGAAATGAATGTTATATAAACAAAGTTGCACTTACGTGTAATTTTTGCACATTTGGGGTGGGGGGGGGGTATTTTGGTATTCCCTAGTACGGTTGCCTCAGGCGATTAACAATAAAACAGGATGATAGAATTCGATTTTGTAAACAAGGAACAATTCATTTTAAAATGAATAAAGTCATGACATTTACCATAACAACACCTTACACTTTTTTGCACTGCATTTCATCTTTGGCAATCGTGCGATCTGATAAATATAAATGCGCATGGAAGGTGATAACGTACGTCCGAACAGGAAATGCCTTAGTGTATTATTATATAGATTGCTATAAAGTTTGAGCTAAAAGGATATGACGCCATATTTGTGTGCAAGATCTGCTGTCTTGATTCAGCTCTATTTCAATTTTTCATATAATATACACTTATAATATATTACGTATATATTTTTTGTTTCAGCATTTACACTCATCTTCTCCCACTCCTATCAGTCACTAAAGTTTAACTGAATGATAACATATTAGCTTATAAAAGAGATAGTAGAATTTCAATTCTCGCAGTTGGCCTTATAAATTTCTTCAGTAGAATGAAATTTGTCATAAGTATATTTATGTATAAAGTGTAAAAATTTGGGAATTTTCTTGCTTTTGTACATTTAGTGTATATGAATTTTCATCTTAACCCTATTAAGGGCATATGATTTCAGTATACTGGCATTTATCATGGAATACTAATAAATATATATACATTTTTTTATACTGCTAAGATCGGATTCTAACTCTGCCTGATGAGATCTCAGTTTATAATAGCTGTTGATCGATAACATCGACATGCCAGTGTCGCAGATTTTGTACATGTCTGTGTAAATAAAAATAATCATATATAAAAGCTCTATTTGATATTGAGCACTTTTTATAAACCCGGTTGAAATTCTTTGAATTACTATCCTGTGGATGTTTTACCTGGATTATTATTATTATATATATTTATGCAAACATTGTTAAAAATAACAGAATTCGTCTGTTTAATTATACTTTTTTTTTTTTTTTCAATTTTTCTGATGGTCTTTTTTGTATTAAAATCAAAAATATGAATAAATGTTCCATAGGTTTCACAAACGTTTTCGATTCTTCATCGAATCATCCTCAGGTGTCAAAAGCAAATGAACAAAAAAGCTGGAGAATTTTTTAAAGATGGTGGAGAAACGCGCATAGAACGTTTTTCGCATTGTTCCAGGAAGTCGTTGACGATTTAAATTCAGCAATGTTAGATGGCATCACTAAACAAAATCGCATTATGTTAAGCATTTTATAATGTTATCACTTGTTTCATATGTGATGTTAATTTTAGGTTGGTGTGTTTTTACATAGATAGCTAACAGTATTTGAAAAAATAAAAAAAGGTATAATTAAACAGACAAATTCTGTTATTTTTAACAATGTTTGTATAAATGAGAAAATGCTGCCAATTCATATATATATATATATATATATATATATATATATATATAGAGAGAGAGAGAGAGAGAGAGAGAGAGAGAGAGAGAGAGGTTGTTCATAGTGGCCGAGTGTGTAAAGGCGTCGGAATGCGAGTTAAAACAGGACTCGTGTTCCAGGGTTTCAAATGTAGAGATATGAATATGAATAATTATCTCTACACTGACGATTCCTGAAAGGATGAAACGTATATGTATGTAGATAAACAAATATTTAGTGATACATAAGGAACATTAATTTTTTTGATTTTGCCACAAAAAGGAGAGGAAGAATTCTGTGTAGGTTTAACAATGTTTGTTTAAGTGAAAGAATGCTGCTTAAATACACACTATATACATACATAGATAGATCTATATGGGTCTGTTAATCAATGACTATCAATTACAGGAAATATATCCAGGTCTCTCTCCCTAGGTACAGGGAGGAAGCAGGTGCTACCTTTTCAATAATTCAAATGTCAGATGGTTCGCACTGAGTAATGGTCACTCACAAGGAATAAAGGTATGTATGGTAAAATGGGAAATGGGGCAAGGAAAAGAGCCCCACCCACTCTTTATAATAAAACAAACAAATCTGAACCTTCTTAGAGAAACAGATGTGTGAAGCAATTCATGTAGAAAAAGATTTCCAACAAAGTCAGTCAAAAAGCAAAATGTATTTCATTACTTCAGTAGAAAATTTTTTAAAAAATCAATTCTTATTAGTATTTATTACTAGCAGGGCTACCCAGCGTTGCCCGGGTCCATAAAAAATAGAAGAAATGTAATAGTGTGTATAACATCTTTATATTAAAACTTCTATCTCACTCCCTCTCTCACCGTCTTGCTGTCTTTCTCTCTTTTCCAATTCCCCATTATTTACCTCCCACTCCTTCTCCTCCACCCAGTGCATTTCTCTCTCTCGTTTTAATGTGTTGACAAAAAATAATAATAATGTAATTTATTTACCGAAGCTATCCGTTTTTTAAATGTAATCTTACATTTATTGCCCCTGGACAAACAAACCTGAACTTTAGAGAAACAGATGTTTAAAGTAATTGAAGTAGAAAAAGATTTCCAACAAAGTTAGTCAAAAAGAAAAACATATTTCATAACTTCAGTAGAAAATTAAAATAAAATAAAATTTTATTAGTATTTATTATTTCTCCAGTCTGTTGCCATTTTGCTTGTGCCGTTCGCCAGGATAAGATTGTCAAAACTGATCCCATCAATGTCTCGAGCGCCCTACCATGTGGGACACACTTTGGAGCATTTTGGATAACTGATAGCATGTGACATAGCCATACCAGTTGAGAAGTCGTTGTGCGACATACTTTCTCATAGAGGCTTGTACAGTGAAACCGGCAATTTTTTAAAACCCATAAGCTGCAGTCAGGATCATGTCACATCGACCATACAAGAGTATAGGAAAAAAATAGCAAAGTGCAACAAGCCATGTAAAAGGACAGTTAGAAAATGTGTACATTTATATACCATCTGAAGGTTTTGTCTAAGGTAACTTTAACCCTGGATATAATAAACATCGTCACTACCTCTGGTAGGCTGTTCCACAGAGCAGAAACACGGACAAAGAATGCTGCCTTTTTTCGAATGAGACGAAAGCACCGATGGTACATCTTTTGCTGGGTCTCGTGATGACCACGACTTGGCGTTCTGGTGAAAAACTTCTCGAAGGGTATATTTAAATTTCCATTGATGTTTTACGCCAGAACCGCATCCTCTGCTGCTCAAAGATCAGTGACCACGATGCATCCAGCAATGCTATGAACCGTTTTGGCATCTGCAGGCTGACCACGGCTTCTGGCAGCCTGTTCCATGGTGCAGCAAACCAAACCAAAACAGAAGATGATTAAACAGAAATCGTGTCAGGTACAGATTCTCTGAGTTTCCACAAAGCCATCTCTGTGAAGTTGGTGTGAAAAAGGTTACGATGCGCATCGTAGTTGCCGTGTAAAAAAAGAAAATATTACCTTTTTTTAAATTACACAGCGATATTTAACAATCTGACTATAATTCCTTGCAATTTTTATATTGACATGAAACATTAATATAAAAAAATGTTATATTGACATGAAACTTTAATATAAAAATGTTATATTGACATGAAACATTAAATGCATATAAAAATGTTATATTGACATGAAACATTAAATGCATATAAAAATGTTATATTGACATGAAACATTAATATAAAAATGTTATATTGACATGAAACATTAATATAAAAATGTTATATTGACATGAAACATTAATATAAAAATGTTATATTGACATGAAACATTAATATAAAATGTTTATATTGACATGAAACATTAATATAAAAATGTTATATTGACATGAAACATAAACATAAAAATTTTATATTGACATGAAACATTAATATAAAAAATGTTATATTGACATGAAACATTAATATAAAAATGTTATATTGACATGAAACATTAATATAAAAATGTTATATTGACATGAAACATTAATATAAAAATTCAACTAAAATTCTGCGATGGTAGTTCATCCTGTTATGAATGTTTTAAATAGTGGATGGAAGGATTAATAACTTAAATAAAAGGTGAATAATAAAATTGTGAGAGAAATGGAATGATGTAAATAATTGAGAGAAAAGAGAGAGCAAGACAGGGCTTAGATCATACTCATCATCATATTTAACGTCCGTTCATTGGACGGCTTTAAGAAATTTACTTCCAAAGTAACCAATATCTACCAGGTCTTTATTTATCCCTCTTTCTCTCAGGTCCATTTTTATCACTTCCTTCCATGTATTCCTTGTTTTTTTCCCTGTGAAATGAACCTGCTACCTCAACTGTTTTACATCTACTAACCAAAGCACTTTCATCCATTCTTTCAATGTGACTCAACGAAGTCTCCTGTTCTGCACACATCTCCCTATACTGACCAGATTGAATCTTCCTCTGAGGTCAGCAGAACTAAGTCTCATATCATTTCTCTCCATGCAACGCATGTCCTCAACCCTCATTGGCCAGGTTTCATTTCCATATATCATCATACCACGTACACGTGCCTGAAAGACTCTTCCCCTTGGTTGACAGTGGTAACGCTCTGCTGGTTAGTAATGGATAATTAGTAAAGAGAAAGAAAGGAGGAAAGAGAGAGAAAGACGGGTTAGAGAGAAAAAGAAGGAAAAGAGAGAAAAAGAGGGAGAAGAGAGAGAAAGAGGGGGAAGAGAGAGAAAGAGGGGGAAGAGAGAGAAAGAGGGGGAAGAGAGAGAAAGAGGGGGGAGAGAGAGAAAGAGGGGGGAGAGAGAGAAGGGGGAGGGGAGAATAGAGCGAGTCTATTATGATATCACAATGTATTCTGAAATCCTTGACTGAAAATTGGGCATATCGAACAGTGGATGTTTTGTCTATCAATTCTGTTGATGTAAATGTTTTGTTAACATTGTGAAACATGTAAAAAATATTTTAAATACAAATGTTTTGTAAATAGTTGTACAATTTCTTTAAATCTCATATTACATATAAAAAATAAATAAGTGAACTTTGATTCACAATCGGTTCACAGCACGAAATGAAAAGCATAAACTGATGTACAATATACAAACGTTACGATATGTCTTGCACAGGATAACATTTTATATTAGTGAGAATTGTTTTTAAGGGATTAATGTAGTTTGCTTCGAACATTATGGGTAATATATATATATATATATATAGATTTAGATTTTTCACTTATAAAATAGATCATTCAGTGAAGACCGGGGTTGTTCCAATAAAAAACAAGCTCGATGATACTCGATTACAGAGTACAGAGCATTTATATGTGATTTTATGAAGGCTTACCAAAGCATTCCTTTCAGGACACCAATGATCACCATTAAAGATATTTTTTCTTACAAATACTATTTATTCAAATTAAATTTAATTCCTAAAAGGAATGCTTTGGTAAGCCTTCATAAAATCACATATATATATATATATATATATATATATATATATATATATATATAGAGAGAGAGAGAGAGAGAGAGAGAGAGAGAGAGAGAGAGAGAGATAGGTATCTAAATGAATAAATTCAAATGATTTTTCCATCTATCCTAACTATATTAATATCAAAACAGGTAGTGCTTAATTCCATGATACAACGTAGATTCTTGAAATACCGTATATATAAGAAACTGCAAATACCCTCAAACACATTTAGTTCTTTTTAATTTGTATATTTATTATATAAACAGCTTCTAATAAATTAATATTCTGTAATATAGTTGTAATTTTGCATTGTCATATGTTCTTATATATACACAATATTTTGGGCGATAGTAAAATGCCTGATGTCGCTGAATGCTAGAAACAGATATTACACTTTGATCTTAGCCAAAAGGACAAGTAATCATAAAAATAATGTTTTTTATGGCTAGGAATTTTTAAATGAATGAAAAGAAAAAAAAAAGATTTAATCTATTATTGTATTATTTTTTAATGAGGCTGGGTAGTATAGTATCAGTTCTATTGTAATAAGACCGTCCTCCCAGGAATTACCTTCTCCTTTTTAAGGGGGGGGGGGTAATCCTCCCATGTATTACATCCTATTTTGGGGGAGGGGTAATGTAATATATATTCTGGTGTCATGAGACCATCTTCCCAGGGATTACCTTCTTTTTTGGGGGGGAGGGGGGGGGGTATTGTAGTATCTGTTCTGTTTCTATGATACCATACTCACATGGGGGTGATCCTCCCAGATATTACCTCCTTTTATTGGAGGCATGTTCGTTCCTTGATATCATCTTTCCATGATTATTTTCTCAGTTTTTTTTTTTTTGGGGGGGGGGTAGTTTATTATCTGTTCTGTTGTTATATCATCCTTCCAGGCATTAACTCCTCTTTTTTCTTTGGGAAGGGGCGTCTGTCATGATACTATGCTCTCATTTATTACCTCCTTCTTTGGGGGTCAGTGTAGAATATCTTCCTCCAGCATGATATCATCCTCCCTAGGCTAGCAAAATTATGCGATTGAAGGGAGTATATATTGCTAGTATATATATATATATATATATATATATATATATATATATGTATATATATAAATTAAAATTTAAAGTTAAAATATTTTTACCTTAGTAAAGTATAAATGTACAATAGAATAACTGACCTATAGTAAATATAGATAAAGTCGAAATACAGGTATTTAAATACTCCAAAAACTGCAGTTATCGATATCAGCTCAATGGTTGATTATTAAGACCAAACAGAGCTATTATAAAGTAGGTTGAGATGAATAAAATTAGCACATTATTTATATGAGATGTCTTTCTTGTTTGACTTCTATTTGTGATATTATGAGGGGTGCTGAAGAAGACTTTTTGGAATCATCTTAAGTAATATACAAAATAAAATATATGTATAGAACCCCATAAATGAAAGTCAGTTTTAAAATGAATTGTTTCAAAATCGAATTCTATCGTCCTGTTTTAACTTTAAAAACCTACTATTTGCATCTTTTTACTTTAATACACATATTTTAAATGTTACGATTTAAAAATAAAAAAAAGGAGATACATATTTGTTTTATTTATTGAAATTTTAGCTGACAATGACAATTATTTATCGGAAGAAGAAAGATACATTTTTCTGTATAGTATTAAACCATTAATATGTATTATTTCAACATAAAATAGTTATCCACGGACATATGTTTTTCTGTTTCTTGGATTATTTCACAAAACATATTAGGATTAACGCTAAATTATACCGATAAATGGAAGGTGGCGGTGGTGAAATGATTAACGATGCTAACTCTTCACCAAGTTGCTCCTGTAAGTACCACAACAATATAAAAAAAAGAAAAGAAGTTGCTCCATCAGGTAGATGAAGAAACCAACCATGAAATCTCCCCGGGTCCTGCTAGTCTTCTATTACATAAAGGGCAGTTGTCTGTGTGTATGTTCAGCTAAAAGTAAAAAACTACATAGTTCACCCCAAACAAGGTAGACCGTCATTGTAGCCGTAAGGGGCTACTGAGAAAAAAAAGAGTGAAGGGTTTTTTTTTTGGGGGGGGGGGGGGGGTCAACCTAATTTAGGAGCTGCGCAGCAAGATGTCTGTTTACATTAGTTTTAAATGTCTGCATGTCAGTAACGTTAGGAAAGCAGGGAGCAGGGAGGGAGTTCCAGAGTCCAGCAGCACAAGGAAAGAAGCTTTTGGAGTAAAAAGCTCTTCGGCATCTGGGGACCTCCACAGTGTATGGATGGGATTTGGCAGATTGTCGGGTTGGTCTAGTGAATTTACGTTGTGGGGGTACCAGAGCAGCAAGCTCGTTAGAAATCTTCCTTCCACTAGGTAAGTCATAATTATGTGGGGGGGGGGGGTCTGGCTGAGTCAAAAACTACACAGGACATGTTTACAGACCTTAAACTGCATGCATCCTTTAAAATCCTCGTTTCCTGAAATTTGTCAAAAACAACACTTGATGCCCCCTCCATATACACACACATGTATATCAGCAAAAACTCGTCTCTCTACAACCACTGTAAATAATTTTCCTTTCTTCCTAACAAATTCTTGTTGAGCCGTCCTCTTTTGAAATCAGGTTCTGCCCAGTTTCAACCATCGTTACTAAATCCTCACCGTCCATCTGACACTCATTAACACTTATTCTCGAATGGCCTTTGGGCCTTGATAAGCAGTGACTCGTTAGTACATAAAAATAATGACTCATACACTATTCATTTTCCAGACAATTGTACATTTTATCTATGTACTATACATACACTTTTCATGAGTCGTAATGCACCTGAGCACTGTACACAATGATTTTATTATTATTATTAGCATCAGATTCAGTATGACCCCGAAAAGGGTATGGCAAAAAAAAAATAATTACTGTCATATTCATTTCCTTGGGATGATCAGGGATCAAATTAGTGCAGGGAGAGGGGTTACATTCTTTTCATTTTTACGGGTAATTGTTTCAAAAACAATACTGAAACTAGAGAGAGAGCAAGACAGTTGAATGGAGATGTAGAGAAAAGTTTTAAACGGTCTTACACTTTTTTAAACTATCATGTTATCCATGCTCCTGGACAACGTCAGATACTCCTGCTAGTAATTTATATATATTTCTAGCATTTTCATTTTAAAGTAAATGGGTGTAGTACTTTGTTTATTTTAGTCGGATAGTCAACTTTTACTGATTCTGACTCACAGCCCTGATAGTACCCACACACAATGTGGTTGCTATAGTTACGCTAAATATTCACTTTCTGTTCGTACCCAAAGAGTTACACAACGCAATGGCAAAGCATGACTCTGTAGAAAAATATCCAACTCTTAGATGGTTATGTTTGCAGATGAAAAGCAAGGCCCCTCTCCCTCTTGGACAGGGTGCGAGAGTCTCTAACCTAATAGGCGCCAGACTATCTGCCAAGCTCCAATCCCTGTCACATCACCGCAATGCTGCACCCCTGTGCTTCCACAGAATGTGCTCCAGTGAACTTACTGCACTGGTACTCCCTCAACGAAAATACCTCTGACCCCCCTGATTAGCAGCAAAATCCCCCCTTCACTGTAGAAGTCCTTAGATGCCAGAAATGCAAAAATTTCTAATAGCTTTTTTTCTCAAACTGCTTGCCTTTGGAATTCCCTTCCTGCTCCCCATTTCCCCCGACAACATGCAGAAATTTAAATGTAATGTGAATAAACATCTCACTTCCCAACTCCCCACTTAGGTTGGTCCCTTATAACACTGCCTTGTTTAGGGGTGAATAACAATAAAAATATAATTAAATAAATAAAAAGGAAGCTCAGCTTCTGTAATAGCCACGCATGTATGGCTAAGAGATGGAGTTTGGTATAGGCGAGTAAAGACGGGGTGGGGCAGAGTTCTTGTTTACCATTCGTCTTAGATTCCAGGGTGAAATAAAAATATGGCGGCCCACTTCCTGGCAGTTGCATAGATGAAGGGGTACTTTCTATCTAGGTCTTCATACACAGAAATATATGAGGCAGAAAAAGACGAAGCAGAAGAAGAAGAGGCGGAACGAAGCTGATTAAGAAGTTAAAAATAGAAACTCATTCTTGTTGTCGTCAGAAAAAATTATTTTATGTGGATTTCCCGAATTATTGAAACTTGAAACTGCAATGTTCGTTGTGACTTAAACAAATTGACAGATGGTGTGTATAGTATCCAGGTTTGTTTGTTTGTTAAATGCAATGTCAACAAAAGTTTACAATGGTTGTATTATTCAGAGACAAATGAAAACAGCAAATCTTTATATTCTTTCAGATAACAATAATAAATGTAGTAATACTTGGAAGGATTACCCCCACCTCCTTAAAAAGGTGGAAGTAATTCCTAGGAGGACGGTCTTATGACAACAGAACCGATACTACACTACCCGCCCCCATTAAAAGATAATACAATAATAGATTAAATCATTTTTTATTTCATTCATTTAAAAACAGCCATAAAAAAGCCTTTTGGCTAAGATCAAAGTGTAGTATTTGTTCTTAGCATCCGGCGACATGAGACGTTTTACTATCGATGAAAATATTGCGTATATATAAGAAAATACAACAATGCAAAATTACAAGTTGTTTATAAAATAAATATGCAAATTAGGAGACCTAAAACTGTTTGTGGTTATGTGAAGTCTACTACAGATACGCTATTTCAAAATATAATGTAGTATTATAGAATTAAATTAAGACAACCTGTTTTAATGTTAATATAGTTAGGATAGATGAAAAAATTTTTGCATTTATTCATTTAGATATGTTTAAGTTTACTATACCTAATCATACGCTTTTCTGTTTGCTTTTCAGATACACTATACACTTTCTATTATTGTTTTCATCAATAAACATTGAATTGCAAAGAGTGTTCTGAACTCATTTAGGGTTGTTATTTTTGCAACGTTTCACTTCCATGTTTTCTCTCCTCTTCCTTCCGTACCTTCTTTCACGATTATCCTTGTCACTACTGCGATGCCAATAAGTGTTTAAGATTTCAACCACAATTTTCACTTGAAATATCTTGTTATAGGTCTTATATTTACTAATAGTGTTGCTTCTCTCCTCCTCATCCTTCTCTCCTTTCTTTCTATGTCTACTCATTTTTTCACAAACTTATCAATGAACTGGTATACCAGATCAGGCTGTCTGAAGATATCAGTTTCCTAACTCAAAATGCACCAAACATTGATGTTTTATTGTTTTTTTACCTTTGCAAGACTCAATCATGTTCTGCAAAAACCAAAACAATAAACAACAATTTCCCTCCCTCCCTCCCCCCTTTCACTCAACCGAACACCATAAATAGATACTTGAAGCATAAAAACTTTTACCAAAATGACTGGATTCGGCATTAAATAACCCGAAAAGGGTTGATATGCCGTAAAACAAAACAACCAACCAACCTTATCAATGCTCATGATTTTTCTTTCCTTTTTTAAACATCTCAAAAGCATTTCCTTTCCCCTTTAGCAAATTAATGTCTCTCTGATCTTATGCAATTATACAGCAGTGACACACCGGTTCACCGAAGTTAAGCAACGTTGAGCCTGGCCAGTACCAGATGGGTGACCATTTGGGAATACCAGGTGCTGTATGTAAGAGGACGTCGACTCTTCCCTGCAAGAACTGCAAAAGCCAAACGTCATCATCTCCCCTAACCGTGATATACATGTGACTGGAACCGCTTCTGAACTTGATACTCCCGGAGGAAGTCGGTTGAACCCCATCAGGGTGAATGCCGTACCACGTACAGGTTAGGCGATTCCAGCATAAGGCCATAAGACGTATTTCCTTTTTCATTGCACTGAATTTAGATATGATTTCAGTTGAGAGTAACCGAGGGAAGGGTAGGCCGAAGACAACATGGAATGACTCCGTCAAAAATGACCTCAAGAAACGACACATCAGAACAGACGGAAATGATAGAATTTCATGCTACTATGACTAACCGACATCTAATCAACAAAAAAAAAGTTTCGGTTGAGGTAACCTCTGACCTTATCTTTAAAATTTCAGAAAAAAGTTCACAGTATAGTAATTTTTCTTTATAAAATAAGATGTGGCACAAGGCCAAAATTGGGTGCGATGGGGGTCGGCTGTTGTCCTCTTAGTCTATTCTCTAAACTAGTTTCAGTCACATTCATGCTATGGATAAAACTTACTTAACATTATCCCCAATAGTTTGACGTTTTTATTTACAAAATATATATGTACAAGTTCATCGGGGGGGGGGGGGGGGGGGCTAAAAAAAGCCACAGAGATTGCTGAAAAATAAATTGCTGAGTGTGGTGGTTAGTAGGACCCTACCAAATTTATTTAGGTATGAGCTGCTCATTATTTTTGCTAGATTGTTTCAAGAGCCGAAAACAAGCAGGAGAAAAAAAACGGATTATTGGGGGATAAAAAAGAGAAAAGCTGGATGGGATTCAGGGGCATGGATTGTGTGGTATTTATTTTTATCAGATGTGGAGAAAATCTATGTGGATGACAAAGTTTTTGAGGTTGTTCAGAAATGTTGTTAATTTGGTGATACCATTGGAGCACCGGCTGGAGCGGGTGCTAGTGTGATAGCAAGAATTATAAGTGGATGGAGTAAGTTCAGAGAATTTTTGCCATTATCAACCAGCAGAGCGTTACCTCTGTTGACCAAGGAAAGAGTCTATCAGGCATGTGTAAGCAGTGTGATGATGTATGGACGTGAAACCTGATCAGTGAGGGTTGAGGATATGCGTTGCATAGAGAGAAATAATATGAGAATGATACAATGGATGTGTAACGCAAGTCTTAAAGACAGACTCAGATCTGATGACCTCAGAGAAAGATTAAATCTAGACAGTACAGGAGGCTTCGATGGACCAAGTTGAAAGAATGAATGAGTTTCTAGGTTAGTAGATAGTTTCTAGGTTAGTCGAAGTTCTCAGATATCAAGGGGCCCCTTTCCTGAGGCTAACACTTGATTTCTATATGAGATACATAGATATCTGTTCAATTGAAGTTATCCTTTACCTCTCAAACATTGAGTTAGTAAAGCATTAATTTTCCTCTTCCCAATTGACCATTTAACTATGTTATTTTTATTTATCTCCCTCCCACAGTGGTAAAATGTGACACAAGATCGGAAAGTGGGATTGAAAAGCTAGCACCCTAGAGGAAGAGCACTCTGGCTTACAAAAAATGCCTGGGCAACCCTGTCGGCATTCCCTGGTAGGAGCGCCTCAGGCAATTAGCAATAAACTAACCCCTTCTCAAAGGGTGAGAAGGCAAAGCCTGGGAGGGTGGACCTCCTAGAACTGCACAGGACAATCCGTAAGATTGGCTGAATCAAGGCCCAAAGGCCAAGATGGTACCGGTTTAAGGGGTGTAGCATCCATCAGAACAGATACTACACTTTGATCTCAGCCAAAATGTTATAGGTTATGTTTGTTGGCTTTCAGGACAAGAATTCATCAAGTCTGGTGGAGTATCCAGCTAAGTGCTGTTACATGAGGTAACATCACTAGGAGAAGGTGCACCATTCCTTGTATGAGCCAGTGTATAGTCATTCCGAGGAGATCTTATTTGGGTTTCGAATACTATGTTATTTTGAATATTTGGTCAGGGTTTACTTGTAGAGCTAAGTATCCTCATGTCAGGTTGTCCTGACAAACCCTTGACCGATGACACTCAAGGATAGGGTCTAGTAGGCATTCAAACTCTCTCTCCTGTAGACATTCATTTGTGCTTTTTCGTGCGTATAATGAATCTTGCTTTAATTTGCTGTTTCCTGATTAATTTTTTTTTAATGAACAAAACATAACATAAAAAATTAGTTGTTTGTCACAATTCTGCCAGGACCCGTTTTATGTGAAATAATTTGAGTGACTGAAATAAAATTTAACCAAATGATTTCCCTGATTGAGATTCTGAAAAGGCGTTTCTAAAGACTGGTTGTTAAATAGAAGGGCCTTTTACATTAATTACATAGAAAACTGAACACACTATTAAAAATTGAACAAAAAGTTTTTTTTTTAATGTTTATTTTTATTTTTTTATAATCTGAAATAATAATCAGAATTTTTTTGAGGGGGGGGAGTCAATTTTATGTCTGCTAATCTTTTTAAAAGAATAATAAATAATAATAAAATAAATTTTTTAAATAAAAATAATAAACGAGAAAGGATATCGTGAATTGTTTGACGTAAGAAAAAAAATATCAGGGAGTGAGTGAAAAGTTTTGATTGTGAGAATTCAAAATGATCCACCTACGTGGATAGAAAGGGTGTGGTGTCTTGTCTCGGTTTTATGATAGGAAACACAATTGTTAAGAACCAACAGCAGCAGTAGCTCTCTCTTCCCCCCCCCCTCCAACACACCCACTTCAAGAAAATAGGGCAAATGCTTTAAATACATACATTTGCAATGAATTACGACAGGACAGGCGGACACTTATCACAAAAATAGATATAAAATGTAAACAAATAACAAATCCAACTACTGTTCTCATTTTGGTTGTTATCGACCGATATAACCTCCGACCTTCTTACCAACTTCAAAATCTAGTAGGTGATGTTCTCTTCTCCTCCTTCTTACAGAAGAGACGTTGCTAGTCTTTCTCTACTCTCACTTTATTTTTCATGGTAAATGCGCGGCTGAGCTTCAATCTATGCCCCCCCCCCCCGTAAAACATTTACAATAAAAACTCGTCTCGCTACAACCACTGTAAATAATTGTCCTTTCTTCCTATGTGTACCGAAACCTCAACAGCACTTTCATGAGCAAAGTTTTTTTTCCTAGAACTATCTGTCTATGGAACACAGTACCATGGGCTGCTTCCCAGCTGACTACAACATGGTCGTTTTCAAGTCCAATGTTAATAAATTCTTGTTGAGCCATCCTCTTAAATAATCAAATTCTACCAAACTTCCAATCATTACGATGTTGTCTCATTGTCCACCTGACACTCATTAACCCTTATCCTCGAGTGGCCTTTGGGCCTTGATAAATGGTGACTCCCTTTAGTAAAAAAAAAAAAACAAAAAAAAAAAACAGATAAAGTGTTAAGTAATAATCAGTTCTAAGTGACACTCTTCTGAAGGTTGAAGGTTCAATCCTCAGTACAGGCAATACTAAGAATATAATTAAAAATTGTTTAAGACTTCTATCTGGTTATGGTCGATGGAACGAGAGCAATCTACCCTCATGGATTAAAGAAAGGTTTCCGTTTGAAATTCCATAAAGATCCCAGAGTCCGACAAGATGTACTTGAAGAAGGTCGGAGGTTACATCGGTCGAGACGTTGTGAGAATAACATCTAAGGTGAGAACAGTAGTCCCAATAATTCAAATTATCAATCCTTATCTAAAAAATTCCAAAACTTGGAAATCTTAATGCCGAACTCGGGATCCTGTACGGAATTTCGAACTGAACCCTTTGTTCGATCCATTGGACATATGGTCGAATGGTTAAAAGTGTTGGTTAACAATCAGTTCTAACTGACAGTCTTCTGGGGGTTGAAGGTTCAATCCTTACTACGGGCGATAATAAGTAAGAATAACATAAATGAATAACATAAATTTTTTCCCAGTCAAGGCTGATGGAATGAGAACAATCTACCCCTGTGGCAGGTACATTTTCAAACAACATGGTGAGGTTTTGTTCAAGGTGGAATGTATTGCGGATTTTCTTATAGTCTAGTAAAATGCGCTCGCTTATGAGTGGGTTATTGCAAGTAGTGCACATAGGTGCAGTTTCTGCTTTGATTACGTATGTATGCATGCATATATCCGATTCGATTTCTGTTTAACACAATGCCCCGTCTTGAAATTCTGACACAAGGTCATGAATATGTAGTACCAAATGAATGGGAATCGATACCCTACCTACTGCGAACGCTCGATGACCACCCGTGCCAGATTTTAGCATATGTTAACAAAATTGGGGCCTCAAAATGATTATTCTTTATATGGGGTTCTTTTGTTTTTTATATCTCTCTCTTCTTTGTCAATTAATGTGTCTTTTCTGCATCAGATGAGGGCTGTCTGTTTATCATATTCGGTTCTTCTCTTCTTTGCATGTCTTTGAAGTGTCATGTTGTCATACAACAGTTTCACACTTTTTTACACAATCCTTTGCACTATTGTTGTACCCTGCAAGATCTTTCAAGCTGCACCAGGTGGGCAGTAGAGGACAGACAAGGCAGTGTTGCATTGTATGTTCCTCTTCGCCACATTCGCAGATGGTTAGGTCAATTTTGTAGCAATTTTTGATCACCCATTCTCGTACTCAGGCGGTTGAGTTTTCCACTGGAGCCAGGGTGCTTCTAAACCGGGAGAGAAGGCCTCACAATGTCAGTAGGAAGGGGGGGGGATTCTCTAGCCGTCTGGTCCACAGCTGTAGTCTGGTCTCTTCCTGAGATGTTGTTAGGGGTTCTACATGGCTGAGGAAGCTTGTCAGTTTATTCTAAGCTATTCAGTTTAACATCCATTTTACATATTCGCATGTGTTGGACAGCTTTTAGAAATTGATTTCCAAACTTACTTATCTCTGGCCAGATCTTTATTTATACCTCTTTCTCAAGTTCATTCTTATCACTTCCTCCCATGTTTTCCTTGGCCTTCTCCTGTGATCTGACCCTGCTACCTCAACTGTTCTACATCTACTAACGCAAGTACTTTCATCCATTCTTTCAGCGTGGCCATACCATCAAAGTTTCCTGTTCTGCACCGATCTCCCTATACTGACCAGATTGAATCTTCCTCTGAAGTCATCAGATCTAAACACATTGTAAAATTCATTTGGAAGCTACTAGGCTGACAACCATCCTTTCTACCCAGACCAGCATCACCATCGGAACACAGAATGTCAGAAGCATGTTCGATCTGGCAACGTAGGCTGCAGGCAGATGTGGAGAGGACTGCTTATACATGTGGATGGTTGAAGAAGATTGCCCAGGTTCGAGATGATTGGAAAACTTTGGTTTGTGGCCTACGCCCAAAGTTGAGTGACACGGCTTTATGATGATATTAATTCAATCGTGAGACTGCATACTACGTCCACCTGACAACATAAGAATGGCCAAAATCTTATCTGGGCCTTACTTCTCCATATTGTATGAAGTATTCCTGACGTTATGCCATGGAAACGTTGAAAACTCAAAAACTATTTATTGGATCAAGTTGAAATTTTGCATGGTGGTTACTGCTATCAAAGACCATCAGATCCATACATAAAATTTCAAAAAATCGTAAGTTGAAAGTCCAAATGTTGACCGTGACCAAATTGTTCATGGTCAATGCAGGGTTTCATTGGCTTCTATATGGGTCAAGTAGTGAGTCTCCACGATGAACAGATTTGAAGTTATCGCCAAAAGTGACCTTCACCTTTTCTGTGACCTTCACCTGGATATTCCAGAGTTAAATCAGTTCTATGTGAGAGCATGACCGATATTTTAACCAAGTTTGCTGACCATTTGTCACATCATGTGGATGCTAGGCTGTACACAAACAAACAAACAAACACAGTGATATATAGGACCAGGGCTTACTTACAGATGGATTTAAGTAAATGGCTGGTCTATAAAAAATTGACCAGTGCAGGTTCTGTCATTCGGCCGTTGAAAGTCCATGCCACCTCTGTCTGGATGCAAGATCCTTTTGGCAGATGGTCATTACACTGTCTGCCACAACAAAGTATGTAGATACCTACATTGGAAGATTTGCTGAGATGCAGCTGGAAAGATCGTCGAACATCTGGGAACATGAATCCTCATCCGTAACATCAAATGGAAAGGTGACTGTGTTCTATGACAAAGACATACAAGCAGGCATAAAAGACAAGGCCATCAAACCAGACATTGTCATCTGGAACGAACCTGAAAGGACTGCTCTCTTCATTGATATTACCATCCTGAATGACTATGGCCTCAATAAAGCCGAATGTGAAAAAATAACCAAATATCAGGATCTTAACAATTACTTAAAAAGTACATGGTCCCTGAAAGAAATAAACATCATACCGGTTGTGGTAGGGGCAATAGGTCTAATGAAAAAAAATCTAATCAAGTACTTAAATATAATCCCTGGAAGACCAAACTATAGGAAGTACAGATAGCAGCCCGAAAAGGGACATCATCTATCCCCAAGAGAGCCCTCGGATATAAGTTTAACTCAAGTGTTAGCCCCAAGAGGGGGACCCTTGATCTCTTCAAACTAACCGAACTAATAAAGATAAATGAAGGGGGGGGGGTTACTAGGTATCACAAACCAGTATCTGGGTTAGAGTGCAAAACAGGTAATTACTTTCAATTTCAACTTGCGATTTTTTATAAAATTTAGATATAAAATTTAACTTTTTCCCTTTATAAATGTATGAACCTGTATGTGTGCATTCACTGCACTGACTGCGATCGTCCCACTTGTTGTTCGATTCAGTCAGTGCCGCAACAAAGGAAACAAAACCACATGTCCAGTTTAAAAACAATTAACAGAGGTTTATTTTCCTTGGGTGGTTAAAATGGTACTTGTTTTCTTAGGTTGAATAGCAGAATTGCAAAATTAAATCTTTTATCCCGGCCATATAACAAACCCAACACAACAGACCCTCTGTTCCCGAGGACAATCGAAAACCAACTGCTACCTCGAACGTACAACTCACTGCCCCTGCCAAGAGGGCAAGCTCTGACTCCTCCCATTCCCTTCTCTTAGAATATTTTCACTCCTGACCGGAAATCTTACATTCTAATCTTTCTTAGTGGTCACCATTCGACCACCCAAAGAACTGGCTACTTGAGATATCCACTAGAGATAATATACAGTGTCCACACAAAGGGGCTGATCTGGAGCCCCTTATCTAAGAACATTACTTTTCTCAAGTCGGCCGGTCTTAGCATGATTCCCTGTTTAATGAGGCACTTATTTTATTTCAAACAAAATACAATTTCTGTGTGGTCCAACTCACAATCAGAGATATTTTCAATTTCTTTTGTGCCCCCCCCCCCCTCCGCCTTTTTCCTTTGGCCGAGCATCTATCACCTGCAACGTCTGTCATTTGCATGCGCCACCAAAACATGCAGCCTAGTGCATTTTTACAAATGTACAATACTTTTTTTTGTGTAAATTTCTTTTTTCAGACTATTTCAAATAAACATCATTCAAACTTATTGATTTATTGGGAGGGGGAGCAGAAACCACCCTTTGAAAAAAAGAAAATTGTTTGAACAGGAAAGAAAAAGATAAAGACGTTTGTTTGTTTTTCTCTTCTCATAAATACGGTTTTCACTTTTGGTGGAGGAAGTGGATCAGTAGTCAGGGAGGGGGTGCAAGAGAGGGCAAGGGAAATATTGTATATAAGTCAAGTGGGCATTGATAACAAATAGTTAGAGAGTGAGCAGTTGGATCGTTAGGGAATTCGTTGGCAACAAACATCCCCTATCGCCAGGCAAATTGTGAATAACGAAGGTTTCCATTTAGCAAATACTTCTTCTAAAAAAAACCCAACTCATATCATCACCAACATATAGCTTCCCTAAGATGAAAAAGACGTCTGTTTTCTTTTAGCAGTCACACAGCGTTCTCTCAGCTGAAAACTATCTTGACTCACTATACAATATTATAAAACAAAATTCGTTTTTATTTTTCTCTACCCTCAATAAACCAACAGTGTTTGCTACCTAATTGAACTTAGGATTAAAGCGCATCTTGAATAGTGCTCTATATCTGAGAAGACGTCGGCCATGTGGCAGCTGTACTGACTCAACACGACCATGTGATCCCTTAGTTAATCAGGTCGTATTTTTCTCCCAACTTTAAGCACGAATATGAAATTTTAACAGAAAAGCTTTTAGTTCTTTTAATTAATTAATCAATTTACTTTTTGTTTATTTATTAAAAGTTCCCATTGACATTATATTTTTAAATGTGTTTTGTTTTTGTTTTATCTTCGTAATTATCCAAAACTAAAGTTTAATCTCTGTCTACAGTTTGCGGCCATTTCACTTGGGAACTGCTACGGCTTTTCTTTCTTCAATAACAAAGATATTTTTTTTTTACTCATTCTCTCCGCGTTCTGCTCTAAACTCCTCTGCTAACGTCATCCACAAATCTTCCAATTCCAACATGACAAGTCTCAAAATCAAATCAAAATATAAGCGAAAACCCAGAAGCCCAACCTCTAACGCAGATCCCTACTATCAGTGCCCCTCACTATCCACCAAGCTCCAGCCCCTGTTCGATCGCCGCAATGTTTCAACCTTGTGCTTGTTTTACAAGTACTTCAATGGAATGTGCTCCAATGAACTAGCTGCTCTGGTGCCCCCTCGATGTAAATACAATTGACCAACCAGCTAAATCCAATCTATTTACTGTGGAGGCCCCCAGATGCCAGAGCGCCTTCTACTCCAATGGCTTCTTTACTCGTCCTGCCGGCCTTTGGAACTCCCTCCCTGCTACCTCGACATACAGAAATTTAAAACTAATGTGAACAAGCATCTCGCTGCACAGCCCCTAATTCTCTGTCGCCCTTTCCAGTGACAGCATGCCTTGTTTGGGGTGAACTATGTTAAAAAAAAAGGCCTCCTTTTCCAACATTAGGGGTCTACCTTCCAGGGGTGTAAAGCCATCCCCATGGACAATCAATTCCTCTTAAGTAATGTTTTGCCCATCCCATCCATTGTTTCCGGTCCTCTTGTGGAACCGATCATAACTGTGGATCTCTTTAACCCGTATCCTCGAGTAACTCCCGGGCCTTGATACTCCCCCCTCAAGATTTTCCTTTTCAACTAGCAGAGACCGTTCGCTATTCTTAAGCTGCCCAAAAATTTTGTAATTAAATGTGTTTTGTGATTATAATATCTTTTTTTAATCTGATGTGGTTTCCCCTATATAATATTTTTTGTTATTTTGAATTTTCAGTCGTATATATTGTGGTTTGTAATGATACAAATCAGTCAGTTGCTTTGTTGCTGTCAGGCTGAGATTGGTTCTGTTCAGTCCTAAGAGATTCACCCTGATAAGGGACTAGCTTATTGCTAATCACCTGAGGCGCTTTTACCGGAGAATGCCAATGGGGTTGCCAGGCATGTTTTGTAGGCCAGAGTGCGCTTATCCTAGTGCGCTGACTTCTCAAAATCAAACCTGACCTTGTGTCAATCTCCTGGCAAGAACGTAAATAATATATCGTGGTTTGTAGATTATGCTTCTTGCTCAACATTTATTTTGTAGACATATTTGTCACTTTTTCTCCTAATTTCATTTTTTTCTTTTTTTATCATTTAATATTTTTTTTATTGTGAACTTTAATTATTATTTCTAAATTCTCACAATTCTAACTCGGTTCAAATAATTTTCTATTTTATGTAGAAGGGCAGTTAATGGAAAATGTTTATTGATAAGATTTAGAAATTTCTTAGTTTGTTTTGTTCAGCATCTGATTCTATGGTGGAGTGAACCAAATCATTTTTCTATTTCTTCTATGTTGGATATCTTGTTTCTTATATTTAATTCCACTTTTGACATGCACATTATTTTGTAGACATTACTTAAATTCTTAAATACATTTTCGATAGTAGAGTTATTCCTACACTTACATTCAACAAAACTGGGAATATGTTTTATAATAGATGGAGAGTTGTTTGGATTTTAGTGTATGCATATTGCATTATCTTTCAAATAGTGCATATGTATTTCCAAGTTGAAAGTCATATCAAGGAAGTTTGTTATTTTTACGTTTGCTAATACTTTGATTCTTAGGCCTAATTTTTTACATATAATTTTTGTTTTAGCTTTTGAACTTTATTTGAGTCACTTATTATAGCTAATCTATCATTTCTATCACTATTTTTTTAAAATATTTATCAAATTATACAGAATATATAGGCCTGCAAGGTCTGATGCCACTGAAGAATCAAATGCCCTCATCCTAAATACACAAATAACAGATTAAATCACACTTTATTTTTTTCTCATGCCAAAACTATAGACGAAAATAACAACTTAAAAAGAAACAACATAGCAAATAAAAATTAACTTCTGACAACGACCATGAAGATCGAAAGCGCTTGAGATGGACCAAAAACAACTCTCAGATGGAGACTCTCTCAATTACAACCAGAAACACGAAAGATAGCTTGCAGAGTTGAGAAAACAACTTTTTAAAATACAAAAAGTTGTCTCGTTTATGATTTGCTGCCAAAATGAGATTACATCAGTCGAAAGGTTGTGAATATAACAATCAAGATGAGAATAGTTTTAGGGTTAGTCCGAAGAATCCAAATTTAAAAGTAAATCTGATGTCATGTCTTGGATCAAAGTGTAGTATATGTTCTGCTATAACACAACTTCATCTTTTCTGTCCTCGGTCAGTGACGAAAAAATCTTTCTAGACTGAGGCAATTTTTATTTTGTCCCAATCCAGAGTGCCCCTTTTTGGGGAACTGGATTTCCCCCCAGATTAAAAACCGACCTCGTGGGGATGCAAGTAAATAGGGACTTTTAAGTAGATAATTATAAAATTGTTATTCTTTCTTAGCTAGCCTCTTTCTGAACTTTTTTGCAAATGAAAATATAATGGAAATCAAATTTTGATCATAGATCTCATCAGACCATTAAATAAATAATGTGGTTTTTTTTTGGGGGGGGGGGGCTGTCGAAACTTTTAAGACATGCCCATACACATCGATTTTAAATAAGATTTAATTTTAAATTTGTATTATTTGGATTACTGTTCTCATCTGAGATGTTATTCTCATGATATTTCGGCCGATGTAAACCTCCTTATCGCCATGAGGGGAAAAAATGACAGGCAATGCGATAGAAAACCAGAATTGTTGACCTGGAGAAACGAAACGAAGCAAAACCGTGTGTAATTAGAAATATATATTATTTTATTTCAAAAATTTAAAACTGTCACTTAGAACTGATTATGGCGAACTTTAGGGTTAAAAACTCATAGCACTTTCAAAATTTAATATTTTTGGAAAATTTTTTCAGCCGAGGACTTTTGGAACCATAGTGAATCATATTCCATAAAAAAAAAATTTTAAATAAAAATTTAGATTTTAGAGGGGGGATCATTTTCCTATATAAATCTTACGTAAATTGACCAACCACTGTGTAAAATTTATATTTTTGGAAAAAATGTTTACATTTGTTTTTATTCGGACTACTATTCTCATCTTGATTGTTTCGATATATGTAACCTTCTTCAGGTACATCTTTTATAACTTGGGGACCTGTACGGAATCTCTAACCGAACAGTGAACCCTTTATTTAATCAACGGGAGTGGATTGTTCTCATTCCGTCAGAATTACCTCATGGCATACCGGTTAATCAGTAGGTCTAAGTAACCATCTTTTGAGGGGGTTGAAGGTGCAATCCTTACTACAGGCGATAATAACCAAGAATAACAAATTGACAATTCTACCCGATCATGGCTGGCGGAATGAGAACAATCTACCTCTATGGATTAAATAAAGGGTTCAGTTGGAAATTCTGTTTGTGTTACCAAGTTCGACTAGAAGGTTCCTAAGTTCCTGAAGAAGGTCGGGGGTTACATCGGCCGAAGCGTTGTCCAAAATGGTTTTTTTTATGTCTAAAAAATAAATTTAGGAAATAAACAAAAACAAATGTAACATTTGTGAAAAAAACATTTTTTTATTTTTTTTATATATATGATTCATTATGGTTCCCAAAAAAATTTTTTTTCCAAAAATAGACACTGCTATGCTCTTTTTTACCCTGAACTTGGCCAAGAAGTGGGGGTCAATTTACGTTAGATTTATATAGGAAAGTGATCCCCCCTCTAAAATCTAATTTTTAAACAATTTAAAACATTTTTTATGGAATATGATTCACTATGGTTCCAAAAGTCCTCGACTGAAAATTTTTTCCAAAAATATTAAAGTTTGAAAGTGCTATGAGTTTTTAACCCTAAAGTAAAGGTTCGCCCTGATTATTACCTAGCACTTTATCAGTTACTCCATGGGTCCTTGTGGATCTGAAGAAGGTCGGAGATTACATCGGCTGAAACGTTGTGAGAATAACATCCAAAATGAGAACAGTAGTCCGAGTAATCCAAATTATCAATTCTCATCTCAAAAATTCCGAAACGTAATTTTTAAATTGTTCTGATTTTTAAACATGAACAAATAAAATAAACCAGAAAATGTACATGAAAAAATATTTTAAAACAATGTTTTTTTTAATGTCAAAATGTTTCGGAAAAGATGTTTACCTTATTGTGAAATAAACCCAGTATTATAAACAATTATAAATTAAATATAGTTGTTATGTAGGGATAGCTAATGAAAGACGATAACTCAGGATCATATCTACTGAAAGGACCTTTAAGTAGAAAAAAAATGAACATGCCTTTTGGCTAAGATCAAAGTGTAGTATCTGTTCCGATGGATACTGCACCCCATAGACTGGTATTGTCTTGGCCTTCGGGGCTTGATTTACGCCGGTCTATGGGATTGTCCTGTGCAGTTCTAGGAGGTCCACCCTCCCAGGCCTTGCCTCCCCTCTTTGGGGAGGAGTAAGTTAATTGCTTACTGCTTGAGGCGCCCCTACCGGGGAATGCCGACGGGGCTGCCCAGGCAATTTTTGATGGTCAGAGTGCTCACCTATCGGGCGCTGGCTTTTCAACCCCCACTTTCCGACCCGACCTTGGGTCACATCTTACTTGTGGGAGTAGGATAAAATTGGCCTTGTGCCTAACTCCTGGAGAGGAGTAAATAAAACTCAAAAGTCATTTACAAAGCCAAAAACCACTCGAAGATAAAGGTTAATGAGATTGTCAGTTGGATGATGAACAATATTATGAGAAGATTGGAAACGATGGATGAGATGGGCAGAATTTGATTACTTAAGACGGCTCGACAAGTATTTGTTGATATTCGACTTGAAGATGTTGTAGTGTGCAGTCAAGCATTCCCGTGGTATTGTGTTCCACAGATGGGAAGGTTTGGGAAAGAAACTCTTTTCATGGAAGTTCCGTTTAGTTTTAGGTGCAGCGAGGAAAGTTCTTGTGAGTGGTGGTAGCTAGATCAGTTCTTGCTGTGAATGTTTTATAGAGAAACCAGATATTGGAACTCAGTCAAGCACCTACCAAGCGCTGAGTAGATAAAGACTAGCAACGTCTCTTATGCGACTTATCCTTCTTCCTGAGTTAATATCTTTCTAAACTCGTTTATAAAGATGGCGACTATATTGTTGGACTTTTATAAACAAAATCATAAAGGGGCTAGCAAAGAACGAACGATAACTCAAGTGAACAATTTTATAGTTAAAAGACCTTTGGCTAGCTTCTTTCTAAACTTGTTTACAAATGAAAGTTCAATGAATAAACACCAATGCAGTCACATTTCGATCACAGATCTCAGCAGGATATTAAATGAACGTTATCCTTTGGACGAAAGTTTTTGTAGACACACCATTTTTAAATGATATTTAATGTAAAATTACTCGATTTGTAAGCATTATAAAAGAAACCAGAAAGATTTTTTGTTAAGACATTTTTTTCTACAAATATTTTAAAACCATTATTAAAAAAAAGATGTCAAAACTTTTCGAGAAAGCCGATCTAAATGTCATAAATGAAACACGGTTGGTATGAGCCTGTAGTTTAATCCCAAGGAGTTAAATCCTGAAGTATATATCAAGAAAAAACATTTTATATACGATTTTGTTTGTAAAAAGAGAGAGAAAAAAAGTATCGCCATAGACGAACGAATGAAAAACGAGAAAGAGAGATAGGGCTTACCGATCATTTGGTAAATTTTGTTATGGCCGGCTTCTCGGGTCAATTCAATCCCTATTTGTCCCCAAATAATGTTAAATCATGACCTGGGGATGTCAGTAAACCATTGTACGATCCATGGCTCCGGTAAATAAGCAAAAATTTCAGAAAATATCGCCGCTAAAGGAAGACATTGAGTGTCAAAGCTAAACAGCTGTCATCGTGGTGGTCGTGGTGGAATGAAAACACGGCTGCATGGACAAATCTCGCCCGAAATCTCGTCACAAATCTCGTTCACTCTCAGCTGGTTGGCAAAAAAAAAACTCTTTGTTTTTCACCCGATCTCATATCGCAACGATAACAATTCTTTTCTTCTTTTTTTTTTTTTCTTTTTTAAATTTTATTCACCCCAAACAAGAGATATTGTCACTTAGAGGTGATTAGGGGCCAGATTTATAGAGGGCATCCTAAAGTGGGGAAAATTTTTGCATATTGGTACAGTCGGGAAAAATGGGAGCAGCGAGGGAATTTCAAAGGTAAGTGGTCCGAGGAAAGAATCTATTAGTATCTGGAGACCTCTACAATGAAGGGGGTGTGATTTTGCCCGCCGACCGTTGAGAATTAGCTTCCTGCACTGAAGATTGCGTTAGCATGAAACATCGATGTCTGTAGGTATTAAAATAATTAATATTTATATATATATATATATATATATATATATATATATTCTTTTATACAACAGAAGTGCGTGACAAAATTAATACATTTTCCTGTTTCAGGAACACAAATAAACCATTAAAGGCATAAATTACTTCCTAATTTTAAATTATTATGATAATAAACACATATCAACCATTTTGATCTATTAAATTAAAATGGCTGACTTATGTTTACTATCACGAAACTCCGAAATTCGAAAATAATCATAAAGTACATTAAATTAAGCGTTCAATTCAAAATTCCTGGCCAGTTATCGACTACGGCAAAATACACTTGAAGAAGTCCGGAGAGTGCAGCGACCAAAATGTTTTGAATATATCAACTGCGACGAGGAAAACAAAACAATATGTAGAAACAATGTCAACGATACCTCCACTCAGAAGACCATTTAAAAAATTTTTTTTACGAACGAGTCACCACATATCAAGGCTAAAGTCCACTCGAGAATAAGTGTTAACGAGATAGATGGATTGTCACTTGAATGATGAAGAATATATAAGAGGATTGAAAATGATGAGTGGGATTACTTATGGGGAAAGTTTATGACAAGTATTTGGCGACATTGGATTTGAAGACAACCATGTTGTAGTTTGCAGGGAAGCAGTCCCGTGCTAATATGTCCCACAGATGAGAAGTTCTTGAAAAGAAACTCTGTTCATTGACATTCCGCTTGATGCCTATGGTGTATCAATTAAGGTTTATCCCACCCACCGTAGAAATTAAAATGAAAGTTGTCCGAATGGGGAGTGTTGTTGGATAATGGCCCTATGGGAATGGACGTATCTGTTGGAAATCGTTGGTTTGACTTGCGCGAATTAGTGCGGGTGGACCCATGCAGTCGAGTGCAGAATAAAGGCTGTTCTCACGGTCGGAGCTCACAGATGCTGTCAGAGCGAACGTTGACGAACACCGGGTCAAGAGGTCAGAGAACATGAGTGAAGGAAATGTTTGCGCATGTGTGTCGCACGTGGGATCCATGACGTTACTCCTTCTTCGTGAGAAGCTGAGAGTTTAGCAGTCTGGGTTTTGGAGGCGAACCTATCAGACGTGATTTAGGATGTAGTCCGCAATTTGATTAAGGGAATTAATTCCCTAAGAAAATACAGGCGCAAGATCTCTTTTCCCCCCTCCACGAATGAATAAGGACTTAATTGATAAGTAATTACGAAAGCAGTAATTTACTCTCTCTCTCTCTCTCTCTCTCTCTCTCTCTCTCTCTCTCTCTCTCTCGACGTTAGTGAATATCTCTCAGCTGACGGATAACTAACGCTTGAAATAAAACAGAAATTAAATTAAAAAGATTGTTTGTCTTCCGAGTCGGCCATGAAGCTTTTGTGTTGCAGCGGTGTGGTTCACGGCAGAAAGAAGGAGGAAGGAATTCAACCACTAGACGACGCATCCTCTACGCGGAGAGGGAGAAATTTAAAGATATACAAACTATATGATTTATGATGCTTAAAATGACGAGTGATGAAACGAGAACTGCCACGGCCGTTCCGGGACGAGTGTACAAAACGAGTACCGCCGCGGCCCAAGCAGAGGGGCTATGGAACAAATACCTTTTTGGTTGCTGTGACCGGGACTTTCTTACAAGAAAAAACAAATTTTGAACTTGGGTTCATAGAACGTATGGGTCCTAAATGATAAATGAACGCACGGCACGTGGTCGGCGAAGACGGAAAGAGAGAACTTCAAAACAGTAGTAAAAAGCTGTTGTTTTTTTTGAGAGACTGCGTCTTAATAATTGAGTTCAAGAAAAAAAAAAGAAGAAAAAAAAGACATGATGTGCCATAAAAGAGTGAAAAGAATAGAAACAAAACGGAATAGAAAAAAAAGTAAAGACAGGTAACAGACAAACACACGCACACACAAAATCAAATATAAAAAAAGTAATAATTCATTAGAACACATACAAAAATATATATATAAATAAATAATAATAATAATAATAATAATAATAATAATAATACGTGACACATTCACACATGAATTTAGAATTACGGTAATAAAAAAATTTAAGAAAAAACAATGTACAATTGCACACACGCGAGTATTAAAATTTTGTAGAAAGAACAAAAAAATAACGGAGAGAAAGACGGAGAAAAAAAAGAGACGGTGACGAATTTACACACACACACAAGCAGCACACTTTCTGTCAATGTTTTAAAAAATGTATTCAGTGAGTGGGGGAACTGATTTCTTGTATTGGTTTTGAATCTTTTTTGTTTGATAAATGTATCGTCGAGAGAGAGACTCATTGAATTAATTTTCCTTGTTTTTTTTGGTTTAGCCGAAAACATTGTTTTGTTTTTGTTATTTTTGCCCTCCTCGTATTAAAATATTAGTATATAAAAAAAAACAAAAAACAGTAACTAATTCAAATTAAGTAGAGGTCAGCCAATTGGACGGAGTTGGAATGGGAGAATTGACCTTTTGGCGGTGCGCTAAGAATTTTGGCGGGGTTCCAATGTGTTTGGGGCCTGTAGGGGCCGTTCTCTCCAATTGCCCGCTTATGGTATAAACGGGCTGGGATTGAGTTATGTTCGCTATGCGTGATCCGTTGAGGTAGCCGGTGAGCTTGCGATTATATGGACAAAGAGTTGTTTCGGTGCCACACGCGTGAAAAGAAAGCGAGTTGTAACCATGAAAAGATTGGCGTGATATATTTTTGGGGGGGAGTTACCGCATCGGTATGTGTCATTGTTGTTAAGTGGGTCGGTGGGGCCCACGAGAGCACCACGGCGGTGTGGCGGGTCTGGATGATTGTGAAATTAGGTTCGTGTGAGTGAATTTGTTTCGGCCTGGGGTCAATTGATATGGCACCAGAGCGATGGACATGTTGGAATTAGTTAGGAAAATTTGGGTGGGATCAATGTGGAATGAATTGGGCTTCTTAGATGTAGGATATTGAAAGGCGAGTCGCCGGTCCTGAAGTTATTGTGAGCCCCCTTGGAAGGGATAAACAAAGTGCAGCGAGCCGGCTCAGAGGAAATTGGATGGATCATCTTGGGTAGGGAGTTAAGGGGTCGCTCTGGTCCGTGTTAAAAAGCGGATGCGGTCGAATGGTATGATAAGACATATCTTACAGAGAAATTAGATGGCTGACCAGAAAGGGAATATGAGAATTTTAAAATGGGGGTTTTCTGTTTTGCCCTATGTTCTGTTAGAATTTAATGGATAGGTGTGGTGAATTGTGTGACTAGGTATCGTGTGCAGATGCCCGTGGGGTCAAGTGGTCAAGCAACATTGCGACAGGGGAACACCCAGCGTGTTCTATTATCGATTGTGACAGGGATGGCTATTGAGCCGATATCGATCGTAAGGGGAATTTCCTAACATCTCAGGAAATGTCATAGGGCCGATTTGGAAAAGCCGGGTCAAGAGGTTGGAACTGAGATGTCCAGCCGTGCTAACCCCTGGTTCTGACCAGACCCTGCGGAGGGTTGTGTAAAAATAAAAATCTTAGGATTGTTTTTTTTTGTATACGGAGGGTAGGAATGTTGGATAATGACCCTATGGGAATGGACATATCTGTTGGAAATCGTTGGTTTGACTTGCGCGAATTAGTGTGGGTGGACCCGTGCAGTCGAGTGCAGAATAAAGGCTGTTCTCACGGTCGGAGCTCACAGGTGCTGTCAGAGCGAACGTTGACGAACACTGAGTCAAGAGGTCAGACAAAATGAGTGAAGGAAATGCTTGTGCATGAGTGTCGCAAGTGGGATCCATGACGTCACTCCTTCTTCATGAGAAGCTGAGAGTTTAGCAGTCTGGGTTTTGGATGTAGTCCGCAATTTGATTAAGGGAATTAATTCCCTAAGAAAATACAGGTGCAATATCTCTTTTCCCCCCTCCACGAATGAATAAGGACTTAATTGATAAGTAATTATGAAAGCAGTAATTTGCTCTCTCTCTCTCTCTGTCTCTGTCGACATTAGTGAATATCTCCCAGCTGACGGATAACTAACGCTTGAAATAAAACAGAAATTAAATTTAAAAGATTGTTTGTCTTCCGAGTCGGCCATGAAGCTTTTGTGTTGCAGCGGTGTGGTTCACGGCAGAAAGAAGGAGGAAGGAATTCAACCACTAGACGACGCACCCTCTACGCGACGAGGGAGAAATTTAAAGGTATGCAAACTATATGATTTATGGTGCTAAAAATGACGAGTGATGAAACGAGAACTGCCACGGCCGTTCCGGGACGAGTGTACAAAACTAGTACTGCCGTGCCCCAAGCAGAGGGGCTATGGAACAGTGTGGCATGTCTTATATAAAATCTTCAATCCTCATCACTAAATGGGAATTTTGCATTTGTAGAGTTACCAACAGGTTTTGTGCCGATTTTTTATATCTCAACTCTCCACCACCCACTGCGGGAGATGTGACACAAGGTCGGAAAGTGGAGATTGAAAAGTCAGAGCCCAAGAGATTGAGCACTCTGGCCTACAAAAAATGCAGCCCCGTCGGCATTCCCCGGTAGCGCCTCAGACGATTAAGAATAAACTAACTCCTTCTCAAAGCGTGTGAGGGTGGACCTCCTAGAACTGCACAGAACCATACCTCAGCCCGACAGAGCAGGACCAGAAAATGACACAATGGCCCACCCTCTGTCAGATTTGTGCCGGGTTGATTTATGATGTAACATGGATTCTGGATAGGATAGCGTATAGGTCGCATCTTTGAACTGTACCAAGCTGACAGTTCAAATGTAACAAGTGATGGGCTAAACGTTGAAATTAGAGTCGGGGACAGATTGTTCAAAAAGGCAATTAAAAATTGTGTATAGGAAACAAAATTCTTTTTTTAAATTATGACATGCTGAAGTTTTTGGAGTTAACATCTAGTATTTTAACTCCAAAAACTTCAGCATGTCATAATTTAAAAAAGAATTTGAGCTCTAATTTGTCTTCCCATTAAAGCTGATGGGCTTTCTAACATTCCTGTATGTGGTATTGTTCGATAGCTTTACTCAAATAGCTTCTTTCCTCGAGCTGCCGGTCTTTGGAACTCCCTCCCTGCTCCCTGTTTCCTCGACTATACCGACATGCAGAAATTTAAAACTAATGTGAACAAAACATGTAGCTGCACAGCTCCCAATTTAGGATGATCCCTTAAAATTTCACCCTAATTCTCAGTAGCACCTTACGTATACAGTGACAACTTGCCTTGTTTGAGGTTAACCCAGTTTTTTAAAAAATGCAATGTATTCTGAGAGCAATGTTTTCTGAGCGAAATGTATTCGAAGAGCAATGTATTCTAGGAATATAAATAATTACCATACCTATATAATTATATTTGACAACTTTATTCGGCATTAAATAACTCATTTATGAAGTCAACATTATCCGTCATGGGTCTTGATCTGTACAAGCACCAAATTAACGAAGACGATTTTATAATTTTTGCATTTATTAATAAAAACTATCAGACAAGAACGCGAGTGGCTGTGTGCGTGTTTCTCGCCTATACGTAACTTTAATAAATACATACTGAATTATTATTATTTTTGTATTTTTTATTAATCAAATTGGCGACATAAATTATTTTAAAGGAAATACAGTTGGGAAATTTGTAAAAAAACAATTTAGTTTGGGTTTAAATGCTAAGTTGTGACCTATTTGTGTTAAAAAAAGAAATACTTAATAGAAATTATAAACATTTTAAGTTACCGTGAATATTGGTTCTGAGCCAAGTAGCCATAGTTTTTAGCCACTTGTTTAGGTTAAGGAACTTACTTCCTCTGACTAAACAAGATGGTTACTTTGCTCAGAACCGATACTTACGGTAATTTAACATTCTTTTTTTTTTCTCCAATATGTAACAAATGAGTAGGTAAACCAAAATAAATTGCTTTTGACTAATTTCTCAACAGTATTTCGTTTAAAATAATTTATGTGCTTAGTAGTAGCGTTTACTGCGAATATTTATTGAAATTTTAAAAGAATAAGAGAAAACTAAAACGAATTTTAAAAAATCTTATTTTTAAAAATTGTAAACATGATTTGCGTTTTTTCTTACGTAAAGTTGAACGCACTTTTTTTTTATTATTCGTTTCGGTTGAATGAACGCAACTTTCAGACAAGATTTTGTGTGCTTTTCGCCAATCCGTAATTTTAATAAATACATATGGATTTTTTTATTGAAATAAAAAATAAAATAAGGGGAATTTTTAAAAATTTAATCCTATTTAAAGAGAAAAAAGTAAACATGATAAAATTTTGAATTATTTGTGCTTAATTGTACTATACGGAACAGTTTAAAATATTACAGAAAATTATCGAGTAGAATTTTAATAAAAAATAAATTTAATTTACTATTCGGAGTCAATGAACTCCAAATGGCAAGACGGCGTGGCCCCTTTATATTACACAAGTGCCCTTTATATAATAGAAGGGAGATAATTTACGACAGGCTAGCTTGACAAGAATGTCGTTCGTAGTCCCGAATAGTAAATTAATTTTTCTTTATTAAAATTCTACTCGATAATTTCCCGTAATTTTTTGGTGTATGCTAATATTTCCAACTGATAAGTAAGTATTCCTGTTATTTTTTATTTTTAACTGACATATTTCGTATGTACAGGAATATAAATAAGCACCGAATTATGTTTTCTAAGAAGCCCTCCATCCGGCAATATGTCTCTACCCAGGCAACGACGGGTACATTTTTTTTTTTTTAGTTTTGTTCACCCCCTCCCCAAACAGGGTGTATTGCAACTGAAAAGCGTAAAGGGCAACTGTGATATAGGCCAGATTTATAGGGACAACCTGAGTGGGGAGTTGGGCAGCCAGATGTTTGTTCACATGACATTTAAATTTCTGCATGTTGGTACGGAAACAGGGAACAGGAAGGGAATTCCGGAGACAAGTCACTCGAGAAAAAAAGCGAGAATAAATAAATAATTCATTAAATATCTAATTTAGCGCTTGTACAGGTTAACATCCCACGGCAATTGTTTTCATTTTAGGAGAGTTCGGTCCGCTGTAAGGGACGAGTTAATAAAGCACCCCCACCCCCCTACCACACACTCTCTCTCATGTTAAGAATGGCTTTCTAAATTTGCCGGAGGCTGTTTTTAATTTTCATTTTATACATTTTTTGTAAGTACATTTGCTCAAAACTATGAGAAATAAAGAAAGCGCGACATATGGTAAGGACGGACCGGGTGTACGCGTGTGGGGGGGGGGTGACATTTTATAAATCAATGATTAAAAACAACAAAAAAAACAGTGAGACCATTATTATTTTCTTTCTTACCTAAATGTCAAGAGTCAATTTCACGTTTTTGAAAAAATAATAAAAACAACAACGTGTGTCACGGAACAAGATCCACGTCACTGGACGCGAAAAGTGGATTAAATAGTTTCTCTTTGCTGAAGACAACGTTGGGCAAGTAAGAGGGGAATGAATGATTAGGAGGAAGTAGGAGGAGGGATGATGTGACTGTCAATCTGTGTGTGTGTGTGTGTGTGTGTGTGTGTGTGTGTGTGTGTGTGTGTGTGTGTGTGTGTGTGTGTGTGTGTGTGTGTGTGTGACAAATGTCAGCGTCTTGGGAGAGGGGGGAGGGTCATGGTGATGGAAGGGGAAGGGGAATAGGGATTATGTGAGTCTGTTCGCATGTGTGTGTGTGGGTGTGTGTGTTCGCGTGTGTGTGTGTGTGTGTGTGTGTGTGTGTGTGTGTTCGCGTGTGTGTGTGTGCTTGCGCGTGTGAAATGTCAGAGTCCGGTGATGGTTATGAAGAAAGGGAAGGGAGAAAGGTTTATGTGAGTCTGTTCGTCGTCGAATGTGTGCGTGCATGCATGTGTCAAATGTCCGAGTCTTGCGTGGGAGAGGGGAGGGGGAAGGTCATGGTGATCGTTGTAAAGGAAGGAGTGAGAGGAGGGAGGGATTATGTGCGTCTGTTCGAATATGTGCGTGCGCCTGTGTGTCAAATGTCTGAGAGGTGCGCGGCGGAGGGGGAGGCCATAGTGCCGGTTGTAAAGGAAGGCGAAGGTCGGGGTCGGTCGTTTCTGTCTCCTCAACAAAATCGGTCACGTGACGTCTCTGACCCAGCCCGTGTCATACTGACCACGTGTACAGTGCCGATGTCACATGATCGTATATTAAAAAAATGCAATTTCAGTTCTTTTTTATTTAATTACGACTAACTTTAACACAACGACTAAATCAGTTTTTTTTTCAAACACTGCTGCTTTTTTATTTTAATTATTATTATTACCTACTAGCCCAAAATCCGATGTAACTCAGGATTGAATGACGAATGGAGACGTGTTGTCATCGGGTTGATGCTGTAAACTCACGGCAGCTATACAAACCTGCTTGGAGACAGTTTAGAGAGCTGCTACCAATTCTGACAAACAGACACCTGCCAGCAGCTACCAGAGTCGTATATACTCCTCATGTGCCAGAAGTGTGCTGGTGTATGGCTCCGAAACCTGGGCTGTCTCTGCCGGCACACTAAAGAAACTGCACCGTAATGACAAGACAATGGTCAGATTGATCTGTATGGTGAGGCCTGAACAGAGCATGCCTTTTGGGTCTCTGCTCGCACTGGTCAACTTGGAAAACCCCGCGGACGTCATGCAGAAGAGCAGACTGTGTTGGTTGGGGCACGTTGAGCACAGCAATGGCTAGATTGCTAAAACCCGACAGTTGAACGTGCTAGCCGTAAAGACCACCTCTAACAGACCCAAGTAGTCTTGGGAGGACGTGATCAAACGTAATAGGAGAGCTTTGGGTGTGGAATCTGTCGAGCCTCACCAAAGACAAGAATGGAGGGGAAGACTTAAATCGAGACTAAACAATCAGGCCTTAACTTCACCAGAGGATTAATTGTGGCCTAATTCAACAAATAAACCTGTTGTTGTTGTTGATGATGATGATGAATTATATATATATATATATATATATATAGGAGTGTATCTTCGCATGGACTTGCAAGATTAGATCCTATAATTATTTTGTAACAAAAAGGCTCGTCAAACGAAAGGAAAACAAAGCCCTTCCAAAAGAAGACTTCCAGAGGTGTTTCCGACAATAGATGGATCGGTGGGCTAAGTGTGTACAAGCACACGGGGCCTACTTTGAAGGGGATTAGGGTCCCAACACCGTCACGTATTTGAAATATTTTTTCTGGCCTAAGGTCGGATAAGTTTTATGAGAGTAACATCTAACAATAATTTATTTAAAATAACCAAGACAAAGTGACGATCAGTGGTTTGTAGTGTTGGAAAGCTCCCAAACTAGGAAAGTTCCTCTGCTCAGTTTGTGGAAAGAGAGTCGGATGTAATTCAATTCTTGTGGTAACTGTAAGCATTGGGTACAAAAGAAGTGCAGTGGAATTACTTATAGGTTGAGAGGATAAACCAGTTTGTGTGCAAGGAGATGGATGGAAACTCAGGTGTGGAGAAAGTATATCTGGATGGTGAAACTATTGAGGTTGTGGAGAAGTTTTGTAAACTTAGTACTACCATCGAAGCACTCGATGAAAAAGGTACTAGTGTGATTAAAAAATTAGGAGTGGATGGAGTAAGTTCAGGGAACTTCTGCCATTACTAACTGTTACACCGGCCGTTCTTACACAGGAGAAACTACACCGGTTGTCACTATAAATAGTGCGAGTCACGAGAAGACAAAGCACAGTCTTGTAACTGTCTAGCCAAGAGCTAGTCAGTTTCTTACTTTGTTAATACACTTGTTAAACCAACCCTCGACTTGACTTCCTTTATTTATTATTTACTGTGGAACAACTTCACAACACTAACCAACAGAGTGTTACCAAGATCTATCAGGCACTGTGTACGCAGTGTGATGCTGTATGGAAATGAAACCTGGCCAGTGAGGGTTGAGGACATGCGTTATATGGAGAGAAATGATATGAGAATGATACGATGAATGTGTAATGTGAGTCTTAAACACAGGCTTAGATCTGATGACCTCAAAGCAAGATTAAATCTGGACAGTATAGGGAGATGTGTGTAAAACAGGAGACTTAGATGGTATGACCACGTGGAAAGAATGAATGAGAGTTTCTAGGTTAGTAGATGTAGAACAATTGAGGTCCAGTTCACAGGGGAAAGCCAAGGGAAATGTGGGAGAAAGTTATAAAAAGGGATTTGAGAGAAAGGGGAATGAAACCTGACCAGAGATCGGTTAGTTTGGAAGTCAATTTCTTAAAACACATGTCAGCATATAAAATGGGCGTTAAACTGAATATGATGATGATCATGATGATGATGATGTGATGGATTAAAATTAAATGAAAAAATAAAAATTAATTAAATTAGTGGCAAGAATGAAGAGAAGCAGAAGAAAATAGTCACTTATCAGAACCTGTTGGTTTCTTGTGCTTTCATGTATATATTTTTTCTTGATGTGCTGTGGGGATCTCTCAAGGTTGCATTCTTTCTTTGGTGTGTATGGTCGTAAGGTATCCCAAGGTTTTGAGGCACCAAATGTTGTCCGATTGTGCCGTAGAGGTCAATCGGTGTCATACCTTAGGTCTCATGGCACTTAACACATTAAAACAAGACAGAGGAGAAATGAGAGACGTGAGAAGAGAAAAAGATAGAGAGATAGTGAGATAGTGAGAGAGAGAGAGAGGAAGAGAGATAAAAGTTTTAATATAAATATGTTACACACACTATTTAACTCTATCTTGTTTTTATGGCCCTGGGCAACGTCGGATAGCCCTGCTAGTTTTTATATAAACAGGAAATAATTTTTGTATGTACAAAGGAGATAATTTTTGTATAAAAGGAAGATCATTTTTGCTAAGAAAGTAGAAAGTGGACCTTAGGTTTACTTTCTGGCAGCCTCGTAACTCTTCTTTTCTCCTTTAGTCCTCACATTTTATGAGCGATATTTCTGACAAAGAATTGCTGTTTTCTGGATCGGAATCTACCCATCTAACACTTATTGTTGGCTAGTTTTTGACCTTGAAGTGGTAATTTTTTTTTTAGCTCCTTACATTAAGTGACTCATGCCTTGTCATAAAAAAAGTCTTGGTTAGAGGAATTTTTTAAATTTACTTTGTGTTTTTGTCCCTTAGAAGAGGTCGAATTTGGAAAAGAATTCTTTAAGTTTTTTTAATTCCTGTCTGTCGACTTTGGTCCCATTCTCAGTCTGTCATTTGCGTAAACTCTCTACGCGTCAAATTTTTGATTGAGAACTTTTATATGAGTTGAGTTTTGTGATCCGCTCACCAATCACAAACCATTTTGCATTTTACTGCTCACCACCAATGAGAGCCTTTGTTTCACTCCAAAAGGCGTGTCCTAAAGCCAAGCTACAGTATGTGGGCCGGGTCTTATTTCAAGAATTGCCTTACTATTTGCTGACAGGTGAGAATATTTATCAGATATGGCTGGTGCACCCTCGTGACCTTTTTAATTTGCCAACATAAATTGTTTTTAATAACCTATCTGACCTGAAAATGACTCCAGCCATCATTCTTATGAGAAATAGAACCATCCATTTGTGATTTGAATTACGACAACATTTAGTTTGAGTTTTTCTCTTCAGCTCGTCAGCTAGAAATAAAATTTAAAGATCACCTTTAAAAATTACGATTTAAATGTGACCTTTTGAGACTTCCTAATTAAAACCGATGCTTTTCTGGTTGTCCCTAAAACACAAAGAATATGACCTTTTGCATTTGTGAAAATAAGATTTGGCGCTATTAGTTGCCCCAAAAGTGTGTTGATCCCCATCATCAGCATCATCATCATCATTATAATCATCTTTGGTTTAACACCCGTTTTATATGCTGGCATGTGTTGGACGGCTGTAGAATTTGATTTCCAAAGCAACTTCTCTCAAGTCTATCCTTATCACTTCCTCCTATCTTTTACTTGGTCTTCCCCTGTGGACGTACCCTGCTACCTCAATTGTTCTATCCATTCTTTCAACGTGACC
Organism: Sepiola atlantica; assembly: GCA_963556195.1. NCBI lineage: Eukaryota > Metazoa > Mollusca > Cephalopoda > Sepiida > Sepiolidae > Sepiola > Sepiola atlantica. Next base: position 72,417,651 of record OY744544.1, read on the forward strand.
AAACCATCAAAGATTTAATCTTCCTCTGAGATCATCAGATTTAAGCCTGTCTTTAAGACTCACATTATACATCCATCGTATCATTATCATATCATTTATCTCAATGCAACGCCAGGTTTCACTTCCATACAGCATCACATCACATTACATACACATGCCTAAATGACTCTGGTCAACAGTGGTAATGTTCTGCTGGTTAATAACGGCGGAAGTTCCCTGAACTTACTCCATCAACTCCTAAATTTTGCAATCACACTAGTACCTGCTCAGTCGTGTATCACCAAGGTAACAAAATTTCTGAACAACCCCAATAGTCTCACCATCTCAATTTCTTTTAATTAATTATGCAATAATTAATTTAATTCAATAGAATGAATTAATACTCCACCAACAAATTCCTCATCATGTCACACCCATACAGAGTGAATGACGTCATCGTTTTGTGACATCATGCAGTAAAGTTGAGATTACCATGCACAGCTGATGATGTCATAAAAAACAGAGAGAGAAATAGGGATAACTGTGCAAAAGCTAATGATGGGGGGATTGTTTTGGGATCAATACCGGTTCTCAATTTCCGAAATGGCAGCCATGATTAAGTGGATACTTTCTATTTTATCATTGTTTTAAACAGTTGATTATTTAGCTTTCAGCAAACAGTGATTGTTTATTTGTCATATTTTTTCATTTTTTTTAGATGCATACACTTAACGGCACACACCACATACACTTTAGATACGACAAAAACATTACTGCCATCATTTCTGCGAGGTCGTGACCTTCGTGGCAATGTGCTTCCATAAATTACATTACATTTCAGCGTCATAGAAGGACTTCAGATTGTGGTATGAATGAATAGATGCAAGCGTTTCACTTAATATTCCTTCACAGTTAATTACAATTTGGGAAACGTTTTTTTCATAAGCAAAGTTGTGCACGACAGTATTATCGTCGCAGTCATAAACATTGACATTTGTGTCCGCTGGTGAAGACGAGCCCTAATGAAGTTGTTTGGTTACACGATGGCCAAACAGACTCTAAGGCGTAATAATTTCGATCAAACCTATTAAAGAATCTACTCAGAGTCCTTTATGGGTGGGTTCGCAGAACAGTTAGAGAGTTTCCAGACATCCACAAAGACGTAGACACTCTTCTGCAAACTCTGAGCAAGGCTATCTTCACTTGAAGATATATCTCTAAGAAAGGACTTTCGACAGCCTATATTTATTAACTCTAGCTGTATTTATATAAATTGTTATTTATAGAATGGCCTTGTTTTAAGTTTTTTAGCGATCCTTTTTCATAGATTATTATACTAGATAGTCGTCTAATTCAAACATATTTTTTTTTTTACTTATATTCAAGTCACATAGACGTAAGGGTCTACTGAGAATTAGGGGCTAGATTTATGAGGACATTCTAAGTGGGGAGTTGTGTAGCAAGATGTTTGTTTACATTAATTTCTGCATGTTATTATAGTCAGGGAAACAGAGAGAGAATTCCAAAGGATAGCAGTTCGAGGAAAGAAACTATTAGAGTAGAAAGCTTTCTGCCATTCTGGAGGCCTCTACGGTGAAAGGGTGGGATTTTGCTGATTGACGGATTGGTCGGGGGTATTTACGTTGAGGGGGCACAAGTGCAGCAAGTTCATCATAGCACATTCCATTGTAGTACTTGTAAAACAAGCACATAGATACAAAATTGTGGCAATAGGACAGGGGTTGGAGCTTAGTAGACAATGCAGGACCTATTAGGTTAGAGACTCTTTTTGGGACCCTTCCTCAGCGGGATAGACTAGTGGTTGGTGCACTATCCCAGATGTAACAACAATACTCCATGCATAGGCGAATAGTGGCTTTGTAGAGATATAGGATATTGCAGGTGTGAGAAGTTTTCTAGCCCGGAGTAGAAGCCTACCTTCTTTGCAGCAGACTTGGCAGTATCTTAAATGTATTTATTCCAATTCATGTTATCTGTGATAGTTAGGCGGAGGAGTTTCAATGTTGGACTCTCTTAGGTAGGGTGCTATTAGCCATGGCAATTAGTGGTTGGAAAGGTTTCTTATAATTGTTAAAGGATATGAGCTTTGTCTTAGTAGCATTAAATGTTACCATCCATTTATGTCCCCATTCCACTACACACTGAGGTCATTTTCTAAGGTTGAAGCCATCGCTTTGGATCTGTGTGCATTCGTTTTGCCCATATGTCAAGAGTAGAGCATGGTGTCATCAGCAAATATATATCTATCTCAGACGCAATTGCATCAGGGATGTCGTTTATGAAAGAAAAGCAGGAATGATAAAGGTCCAAGGATCGATCCCTGAGGCACACCCGCATGAATGTCATGTTGCTCATCGAGGATGACCTGCATTAGGGTTGGACCTGGATCTTTCGTTTGCTTTAGAAGGGTCTGATTAAGATTAGCTCCTATATTATCGGTTACAGATTTAGCAGTCCATTCAAAGTTTACTTTAGGACAGTAATTACTTTCTAATTTGCCGATGTCTTGTTAACAGCAATTTACTTGCCACAAGTATATTCTGACTTCGTTTCGATTATGTCTATAGTTTGCTGTGTGAACATATTTTCGTAATATCTGCAATTAATGTTGGTGCTTACGATATACAAGACTATAATGATTTACAGATTGTAATAACGCTCCAAATCTTTACAGTATAGCTACAATACACAAATACATGATTATGGTAATTAAAGTGAACTACAATTGGTTCTTCATTTATTTAAACTTTTTTTCGCTAATGACGTATTTTAGTTTTTATGGAATATCATAACTTTCGATATATCTACAATACATGATTATGGTAATTACAGTCGTATACAATTATTTGTTGATAGTTATGACCAAAGGATAAGGTTAAAATGGCTGATTTGTTTATCAAGAAACCAAAATGATTTTGTAATTATATTTTGGTGAGAGGGTCCATTACACTTTTGCCTTTTTTGATTTAAAGAACGGATTTTCTTAAAATGCATCTTACAATCTGTGTGTCTAGAGACCAAAATGTAATTTCAAACTAAATCCTAACAGAATGACGAAAATGCTATTTGAAAGTTAAGTGTGACAGACTGACAAAAATGCTATTAGAAAATTACGAATGAAAGAGAAACAGAAATGCTATTTCAAACTTAAGTTGTGACATGCCAAAAGAATGCTATTTCAAACGTACGCGTGACAGACTGACAAGAAATTATATTTGAAACTAAGAGTGTCCCTCAAACTTAAGCGTGACAGGCTGACAAAAATGCTATTTCAAGCTTAAGCATGACAGACCGACAAAAATTCTATTTCAAACTTAAAAAGTGACAGACAAAAGAACATTCTATTTCAAACTTAAGCGTGACAGACCAAAGAACATTCTATTTCAAAGTTTACCATGACAGATGAAAGAAAATTCTATTTAAAGGTACTATTGCAAAATTTAGTGTGGCAGACCGTCAATAAAACTATTTCGAAATATAAAACGTGGCAGACTGACGAAAATGCTATTTCAAACTTAAACCTGACAGACCAACAAAAATAATATTTAAAATTTAAGCTTCATGTGACAGACCAACAAAGAGACGATTTCTAGATATGCTAGTTCAGGTTTTTGTGTCTCTCCGTGTGAAAACCGACTCTGAAAAAAAAAAAAGGGAAAAACGCTGAACTAAAAAATCAATTTATCATATCAATTCCAACACCAACAACCGCATCTATAAAAGTAACTATTATAACAAATATATTCAACTTATAGACAACCTTCTCCCATATGGTCTAGTGGTTAGGATTCCTGGCTTTCACCCAGGCGGCCCGGGTTCGATTCCCGGTGTGGGAATGTTATTTTTTGTTTTTTTTGTTTCATTCGTAAGTGAAGAGAAAAGACGATTTAGTTTGGTCTAAAAGCACAATAGAACTAAAATACAAAATAATCTTCTATTCGGCAATTTAAAGACTTAAAAATTACTTTCGAATGATATAACGTAATCAGACGTTACTATTTAGGACATAATCTTTTTAAAAGGAAATACGGCGATTGTGCAGTAAAAATTAACTTTTCTACTTACCTGTATAATGTTCACGGGGGTTTTTGTTACTGATTGTAAGATTTATTATATATGCTTTCCAAAATGACTGACAATTTTGGTTGGATTTGATCGCAAAAGAAAGTAAAAAAAATTTTGGAGTTAGTAGTTTAAATCAGGAGGAAAATTAGAATGACGAACTTACTTGGAAGAGTAATACGTCTGGACGAATCTGACTGAAATAAAAATGTCACATAAGCAAAAAGGGGTCACCATTCTTACACGAAATAAATAATGGCTCCACAACTAAAAGATATGAACTTTTAGAACGCAAGAACAACATGAAGATAAAACAGCTAAATTTTTAGATGTGATAAAGAAACGGTAACTGGACAAGGATATGTGCATTCGTTTGTGTAAGTTTTCCTTGAGACATAAATCAATTGAACACCACATTGCATCGACAGGTAATAATTTTATGTAGGAGAAACACAGGAAAAAGATAATACATAATGTTGAAAAGGTGAAATAAATAATTTCCTGGAGTTCGTAGATTCTCTGCCATTCGGCCTAGCAGAGAATTGCAGGATCACATCTTGTCTTTTTGGGAGAAAGTCACAAACTGTCTAATCACGCTGGGTTTGCACCAAATCACTATTTCTCACGTGAATTGCACTTCCGGTCATTCATGTAACTGCTATAAGGCTGATTCATGTCGGTTAGATGAAGTGGTATTATCCCGGAGTTCGATATCTCACCCACTGAGAATTCAGTCAGGTTTAGAATGGGAAAAGGTGCATTCTGTTGGCTAGATGAACACTAAAGATTCATGTCGGCTTGTGTTGCACGTAGGAGTGTTATTCACCCATGGTAAAGAGGCGATGATACATAATCGCCAAGCCGAATTACATCTCACTACCGATCACGTAGACCGATACCAAATAGTTCACACATGCAACTGCTACAAGGGGGTTAGTCGAACTGTAAGCCTAAGTCCGAGGGTGGTTGCCAATCGAATTAGGGTAAGTTATTATTATTATTATTTAAGCCTGAAATTTGCGACCAAGTTCTTGCCTTTGGTAACAGTTATTTGTTGTCTATTTGTTTTTTCACACCTTTTTCTTGTTAACTATATTGCACAATTGCTGGAAATACAGTTTCGAAATTAGTCCCAAACAATTTATTTTGGTTTACCTACTCATCTGTGATGTATTTGCGTTAAAAAATCTTTTAGGTAATCTTACAGTATAGTTAATAGTTGATAAATTGAAGGAAAAAAAAATATACAAAAAATAACTTTTACCAAACGCAATAAAATCTAATTTTCTACTGACTTTTAACGTTTTAAAGATTTTTTTTTTTCATTTCAAAATAAGATTTCGTCAATTAGCTCTTTTTCAGACCCAGTAAAAAAAATTAAACATGGCTGCCTACAGATCTGGAAGCTGAATGAAAAATGTAGACAGCCTTGTTTAATTTTTTTTTACTGATTCGGAGAGCTAATTGAGGAAATCTTATTTTGAAGTGAACAGTTTCAGAATATTAAAAGTATACAGGTTGGTATTAAATAAAATTTTTAATCTATATATTATTAGTGTTGGGACGATTAATAGGATCAGGTATCAGAAAAATTTGAACATTTTAGGATATCAAAATCGGAAACATTTTCGCCTAATTTCCAATTCCAAAAAACGATTCTTTTAATTCTTTTTAAATATTTGTTTTTAAAACTACCAGTAAAACTAAAATCTATAGATCATCATAATAACATCAAAATACCGTGTATTTCTTGTGTAAGTATCTTTTAAAAGAATGCAGTTAATTTACAAGGTTTCGAATGTTTAAAAATCAAATAAAACATTTTTGTCAAGAAAAAAAATACTGACAAGCATAAATGAATTATAAAAAAATGTAATTAATTTATTTTATGCTACTGGCTTTTTTAAAATTATATGATGGGCTTTTCTAGTCTATGCCAGCATTGACACACCTCACAAGACATGGGCAAAAAAGGTATGAAAAAAAGCAAGATTTGAACCTCTTGAAGGCTTGGTGTTAAGTTGAAAAAAATTAGTGAATTTAAAGATTTTCACGGCTCTGTGTGAGAACACACTTTGGTATAAGTTCTTCCTTTATTTTGAGTTTCCGTCTCCGTGAAGAAATATCAAAAGATGGATGAGGATAGAATGCAATAAAATCAAAGACTAATAATAAAAATGATTCTGGGTTATTATTGTAACCGTTTTGCAGTTCAGTAAATACATTTTCCTTCAACTGAAAAGAGACAAGTACACTGACTACCATGAAAGACAGTGACAATTTGCCATGTAAGTGTCTACGTATATATTTTTTAACTATTTTAAAGAAATTGAAAATGTGTTTTATGAATTACAAATTTATTACTAACATGTTTTTATTAATATTTGTTTTATATTCAAAATTATATTTTAATGCAATGTGAAAGTTTGAATTTTCTTTGTAGAAGTAGATTATTTTACTATATAAGAACTTCTATTATTACTATTAAATATATTAATAATAATAATTGTTATTATTATTATTAAATATTAATAATAATAATTATTGTATTATGGTAGAGTAACACCCTCAGCTACCCTCCACCCCCCTAAAAAATGAGATTCTACTTTTTTTGTGAAAAAAAAAACATTTTAGAATTTCACATATAAATTTAATGTAAAATGAACTCCCATTTCTTGAACATTCTAGCCTTTTAGAGCAGTTAACCAAAAAATATTATTTTAGTCTGAGAGATAAATTCTGTGCGTTTATTTTTTTGGAGGGGGGGGTTCTACTTTTTTAAGCGATTATGCATGGTTGTACGACTTTGCCAATCGAACTTCGAGTTAGTGATAAAAAAATCCCTTGAACATCCCTAAAAAATTAGAATTGATGAAAATCCTCTATTCGAAATTCTAAAATAATTGTTTTTTCTTTTATTCTTTCCAACAATTTTTTCAAGGTGTTCACACGTAATCACCTTAGTATCTCATTTTTGGGTAGTGTTAATCTACAAATTATTATTATTATTAGTAGTATTACTAGTATTATTATTATTATTATCATCATCTGTATCTTGTTTACAGTAAAACAAATCAATCTACTACATTATTATATTGACAGTAACAATAACCGACCAAATCTTTATAATAACATGAATATTCTTTGATAGAGAAAAGGTACAAAATAGTTAACAAAGCCCCTCGTCTTCCTCACGTTATTATTTAGAAACTCATTCTTAACATGGGGAGGGGGCTTTATTAACTATTCTGTTCCTACAGTCTTCTTATTTTGCATACCAATGGGTCAACAATTTTCAATTGTTTATGAAAAAATTCAAATTTTGTCAACTAACGACGAACTAATGCAAATCGGATTTGTTTAAAAAGAGAAATAAAATCTTTAGTTACCTTATTATTTTCAAGCAAAGGAAAACATTTGAGAAAAAATATTTAAAAAATCTATTTGTGCAATGTACGCCCCACCACCCCACCCCCCGTGTATTTTTTGCGTTTGCGAAAATATATGCGGACATTACAGGGATTTTACAGCAATTTGAAAAGTAAAATAAAAAAAGCAACAAATCCATAATTAAATATTTAGAAATTTGGAATCGGGAATTTACAACAGAATATTTTTGATTTCTCAGCTGTTAACTATACTGCAAGATAGCGAAATTTTAGTATTTAAAAATTAATAAAGCAAACGTTACTATAAATGTTGGTCGTATGCATCAGCCATGTTATTTCTTCCGGAAGTAGAGTTTATGTTTATTTCGGCTTCATGTGGCCAAGTAAAATTTACCTGTTTATATTTCTTTTAATTAAACTAATGCAAATGGGTCACACAGGAGAAAGTAAACCAAAAAATTAATTGAAATAAATTGTTTTGAACTAATTCCAAATAATTTATGTCATCAATAGTAACGTTTACCTAAATTTAAATGGCTGACCTATGTTTCTATCATGACACTTCAGAATTAAGAGAGAGAGAGGAAGAGAGGAGGAGGGGTGGAGCGAGTGTAAATATTATAAATACTATATGATATTGTGACTTACTTGACTTGAAAACAAAATTCCTCCATTTATCACGATCTTGGGTCAGTCTTTTCAGATGTTAGGAGCTGCATGTCAGTCTCAACCCTTATCTGGTTGGCACATCTCGTTCGTGGTTGCCTTCTTGAATTAAATCTTCTAGTAACTGTCAAACAACATTTGATGATCTGTTAAGCCACTTTCTGATATCTGCATTTCTTTGTCTATCTTGCAAAGTTACTCCAAGAATAGTTCTTAAACATTTCATTTCAAAGACATTGAGCTTCCTCTCATGCTCTACTAGTATAGTCTGTTGCATAGACCGATCGCTTGTGATCGTTCTTAAAATTAAAAAAGAAGACAAACAAAAAAATACGGAAACCGCAAAGAAGGAAACTGGTGTCTGCTGCAAATTAGAAAGGTGGCAAGAGTTCATGATTCAGTGAGTCGACAGCAAAGATGATGAATCTTTACCGTAGGCTGGTAATGATGGTTATCCTGGCCAAAGTGTCCTTTAGTCTTTTCGCTGGGAGCTGTTGTTTTTGACGTAGCTGCTGTAGGACATTGGCTGGCCAGAGAACAAACTGCAGATGTTGTTGATGATGATGATGATGATGAAAGTTAGTCATTGTTGCCGTACGGTAGAATGAGGGGTTGGAGTTGTGCAATTAGGAAAAGAGTTCATGATTCAATGAGTCGGCAGATGATGAATCTTTACCGTAGGATGCTGGTGATCATTATCCTAGCTCAGAGGGCGGGCAACCTTTTAGGAGTGAGGGCCAGATGAGACTTTTGGAAGGAGATCGCGGGCCGGAGTGAAAAACGAAATCTCACAATTACTATATTTTGTTTACAGGAATAAATTGTACAAAAATGGCATTGGACACTCTACAAATCAATGAGACTGTTGGTGCTGTTTGCCTTGAAAAAGTATTTCCATGTCTGGCTCGATGGTTGAGGTCGACAACAGAAGAATGTCATTGAGGTGATGGTCCGAGAGTTGGGAGCGAAGGTGAGACTTTGTGTACTAAATTTTCGAGAAGAGCTGCTACCGAACATGGCGACAATGGGCAATGTATTTTTGAAAATTGTGAGAAGGGAGAATGGTGTCGCGGAAGAAGGACAACGGAGAAGAGGTGCGGAAATTCGCCTTCATTTCATCGTTGCACTGCAGCTCCATCAACTCCATCTGTAGGGAGGCAGGGGCGTCTTCTACGCGGAAGTTGAAGAGAGCAGTGAAAAAGCTTGAAATCCGCAGCCAGCACCCTGACTCCTGCAGAACGGGAAGCAAAATTCCTCACGTAGAGAGTTGACGACACTAACGCAAGTGCCCAGGTCCACATCGTCAAGGACACATGCAGCAAGGCAAGGAAAATGCACAATTGAGCCTCCCACAAGCGCAGTTTAACCTCGAAGGCAGTGATGTGCACATACATGTCTGTCACGAGAATGTATTTTGCCTTGCAGCTTTATGTTGAGGGTGTTCAGGTGTGCTGTGATGTCCGTGACCAGGGCCAGGCGAGCTAACCACCACGGATCAGAGAATTGATCAGCGTGGGGAAGGTTCTTCTGACGTAGAAAGGTGGCAATCTCCTGCTGTAGGTCGCACACCCAAGACAGCATGGCCCCACGACTCAGCCAGCGTACCTCACAGAAGTAGAGTACCTCGTCCATCAGTGCCTGGAACTGACGATGGTTAAGGCTGCGGGAGAGGATGGTGTTGACGACCTTCACCACGACACACATGACACCAACGAGTTTGGCAGACTTAGCACACAGGGACTCTTGGTGGATGATGCAGTGTAATGGGCTGAGTGTATCCGGCGGTTTTACAGTGAGGCACTAACAGTGAAGCGGCGCCCTTCTTCTCACCAACCATCGCCGGGACACAGTCTGTCGTCACACACACAAGACAGGAGAGGTCCAGGGAGTGCTGATCAACACACAGAAGCATGGCATCGCAGATGTCTTGCTCAGTGGTGGTGTCGCGCAGCGGGACAAGCTGAAGGAATTCCTCACACACTTGAAGGTCAGAGGTGATGCCGCTGATGAAAATGAACAGCTGGACCATGTCCTTTGTGTCGGTGCTCTCATCCAGAGAGAGAGAAAAGGCGATGAAATTTGAGCTGCGTGTTTTGAGTGAGTCGTGCACGTTGTCCGACATATCCTTGATGCGGCGGCGAACGGTGCGGGACGAAAGGCTCACGTTCTCAAAGGCGGAATGCTGCTCTGGACACACGGAGTCCACTACAGTGAGGAGGTATTCCTTGATGAAGTCACCATCCGCGAATGGCTTCATTCGGCAAGCAAGGATGCGGGAGACTTCATAACTGAATAACAATTCTTTGTCTTTGGAGCTAGTTAAACCCGACTTATTAACCCAATGTGAAACCTCAATGTCATAGATTAAACTAACCAATCAGTGGAAAATTTAATTTTCAACGGATTTTTATATTTTTATTAGCTGTATTTTTGTTTAATTTTCGATTTTTGAGTTGTTAAATCTACGACATCGAGGTTTCACATTGAGTAAAATCTGGCGCCATCTTTAAAATCTTTTAAAAGTTTCTTACAATGATAAAAAACGTAAATAAAAGCACTTTAAAATACTTCAAAAATAAAAAAAAATAGGCAGGTAAGTAGAAAAGTAACTTTTATTGCTTTTGGTAACAGTTATTTGTTGACTATTTGTTTTTTCACCCCTTTTTTTTGGAGGAAATCCTAGACATTTGCCACAAACTCTCTTCTGTGAGAAAGAGGCTGTAGAGAAGAGAAGAGGACATCAGCCACTAGATTCCAAAGTCGATTTTGTACTCTATCAAGGCAGGAAAGGAGCTCTGTGCAGCACCTCCCCAAATGTGTCAACAGTACTCCATCTTAGGAAATATTTGACTCTTATGCAGGTAGAGGATTTGTTGCATTGTGTATTTTTGTGGAAATTGTTGCTGTTTATTTTGGTTTGATTCTTTTGCTGTAATTATTGTTTCCTATTAGTTATTATTAAAAAGTATTTTTTATCACGACAGACAGTTTATTGTTTTTATTGTTATTTTTTGCTAATCCTTCTTTTTCCACTTTTTTCTCTTTTTTTAATTTACTAAATATTTTATTTTATAAACTTTAAAAATATATATTATAATGTATAATCACACAGGTGAGAGTAGAGATAAAGTAGCTGGGGGGGGGGGGCGGTTGTTTTACCCTAGCACTCTCTTACAGCAAAACAGTCACTTCCTCTGCGCTGCCCAAATCGTCAGACGTACTTGGGTTTGAATGCCCAATAAAGATCAGTCACGCCTCTCCCTCACTCTCAGATGAGGTCCCTCTGCTACTTTCATTGTAGCCTTGTTCTCAACATTCATTGCTCTCTGATGAGGCGTCACTACTGCTGTCCACTGGCAGTGCTGAACTGAGCCATGAACGCATGTCGAGGCCTGTTCTAAATTTTGACATGCACCGTCCATGTGGATTTTTTTTTCAACAAAAAAACTGCATGCCTCTTTTGTATAATTTTGAGATCCTATGGTTGACCGAAGGAGAGGGAGTGATAATTAATGTCAATCCTTTTCACTCAAATCTGATATGAATGTCAGCCTCCATAACATCGCAATCTGTTTTACTGTCTGGTAACATTTCGCTATGATACCATTTCCAGTATGTGTAGCACGATCAGAATCGGCTGCTTCATTCATCCACGAACAATTGTCATTATCGGTCAGGAGCTTTGTCGGGAGTCTATGTTTGAAAAACAGACTTAATTAAACTGCCGAATATGCAGGGTCTTGCCATAGCAGCGGTCACCGGATAAAAAATCTAGCAGTTTCTCTCGCATCACCAGCACAATGATTGTGAGATCTGTATGAATCCTAACGATGTCACTTCCGCTCCAGTTAATGTGGTTACTGCTAAGTGCTCAAAATAGAATATGAACACTCAGTGTTTAGGAGAGCTAAGCATGGTGCGTCGGCAATGGAAATGGTGATGATAGGTAGCGCCAAGTTCACACTCTACCTGAAGAATAGACTCATCCCTAACTTTATTTTTCATTGTAGCAGTCATAAACATTGACATTTCTTTCCTTTCGTGGAGAGAAGCCGCTGTTAGGTGGTTGGGTCACAAGATGGCCAATCAGATTCCTTGGTGTATTCATTCATTCATTCATATCTTCTGAATCAGATGATTCCGTAGTTGCCATTGATTTCTCCGATATCTTTCTAGTCAGAATTCGGTGCTTTCTTAGATTAGTACGCACGCTACATCAACTTGGCATCGGTATTTTCCGGATGTTTACGTAAAAAACGCCGGAAAGTACTGACGTCAAGTCGATCGACCTATCCGCATCCATAAAGTAAAAACTAGGATGGAGAAAGTGGGAAAAAAAACAAACATTAACCAACATTTAGATCAAAAAATACTAAGAAATCAAATAAATACATTTAGTCAAATTGTATGAAAGAAATATTTATTTTTTTGACAAAGGAATGATAAATTATATTTTTTAAGTTTTTTTTTTTTTTACTAAAAATTATTTTTGCTTTGTAATCAGGAAAAAATAGCATTGTGTTGGGTTTTTTTTACTGAAAATTATTTTTGGTTTAGGATTTAGGGTTAGGTATTAAATTTTTTTTGTTTTTTCTTTTGCAATCTGTTTTTCTTCCTGACAAAAAGTTAATCACTCCTTTGGGAGACGCAACAGCTATTGAAGCTTGTGAAATTCACGTTTCAATGTCGTCTGCTTATTTTCTCGCAATTTGATTGTCTAACCACTTCGGTACTTTCCGGTGGTTTATGTAAACATCCGGAAAGTACCGACACCAAGTCGATGTTAGCATGGATCCTAATCTAAGAAAGTATCCAGAAAGTAGGGATCACGTGAAGGTTTCCAAGATCTTAAAGTGTTTCTGTGGAACAAACTGAATTCGAACTTGATACACCCAGGTCGTCAGAGTGGTAAGCCATGAACCATATTACTAACCCTAAGTCCGAGTGGAAAGCCCCCAAAATAAAATAAATCCACACATAATTGTCTATAAAAGTAGAACTCCTCCCTCCCAAAATACACAATTTATTTCAAATCGTAAAAAAAATTTGGTTGACTGCCCTAAAAACACTAGAATGACCTAGAAATGGGGGATCGTTTTATGTTAAATTTATATGTGAAACTGATCCCCCTACTTTAAATTCAAATTTTTAAGTTTTTCAGGTGTTCATACATAATCGCCTTAAAAAAGTAGAATCTCATGGGGGGGGGGGTGTAACGAAAAGTGTTAATCTACCATACCCTTTTTCATACTGAAGTATCAACTGATATGTTTTAACTTCATTTTTGATTTTAAATTCGTTACAATTAGCCTTTGTGTAAAAAAATATTAAGTTTATTTTGTGTCAAAAGTTTTTTCTGTGTAATAAAAGTTTAAAAACATTAAGAGAAAAACTCAAGTGCACATGTGAAAGAAAGGGGACAGGAAGTCAGTATGGCAAAATTAACATTTGGGAAAGAGATGTATTATTTACTCATCTCCAGGAGTTAGGCACAAGGCCAGTTTTATCCTACTCCCACAAGTAAGATGTGACCCAAGGTCGGGTCGGAAAGTGGGGGTTGAAAAGCCAGCACCCGAGAGGTGAGCACTCTGACCATCAAAAATTGCTTGGGCAGCCCCGTCGGCATTCCCCGGTAGGGGCGCCTCAGGCAGTAAGCAATAAACTTACTCCTCTCCAAAGAGGGGAGGCGAAGCCTGGGAGGGTGGACTTCCTAGAACTGCACAGGACAGACCCATAGACCGGTGTAAAATCAAGCCCCGAAGGGCAAGACAATACCAGTCTATGGGGTGTAGTATCCATCAGAACAGATACTACACTTTGATCTTAGCCAAAAGGGAGCTGGCAATCAGTTGGAGCTGGTGCCTCTCCAGGGAAGATGAGCCCATTGGGACTCTTAGCTGCTGATTGGACTTATCTTTCTTTTTTTGTCGGGCAAAAATCTCATGCTGTTCAAACCTGGGGAACACAAGTTTCATTTGTAACCTCCAACAAATGAACCTGTTACTTGTTTTAAAACTGGACTTGTGGCTTTACTTGGAATGAGGATTCTTTGTTGTAGCACTGACTGAGTCGAACAACAACTTTGGACCGGCACGTGTGGGACGATTGTGGCCAGTGCAGTGAACACACTCAGACAGGTTCACAACATTACACATCCATCATATTATTCTCATATTTCTCTCTATGCAACCCATGTACTCCACTGTCACTGACCCAGTTTCACACTGCGTTACACATGTCTGACAAACTCTTCCCTTGGTCGACTTTGATAATGCTTTGCTGGTTAGTAATGGCAGAAGTTCCCTGAATTTACTCCATTCACTCCTAACTCTTGCAATCACACTCGCATCAGCGCCAAAGCAAATGTTATTAAACAATAGTTTTTTCTGTATTAGGAGCCTTTATGTTATTTTTTTAAATTTTCCGAATAATCCATGTAATATTGCAGTATCGTTGGCATGCTTCACAGTTCTTTGTCATGTTCATATTTTGGTCTGACATGTACCTCTTATAAGATTGTTGTGGGCACAATAATCTGTTGGCTCTTGAGTAGGAGACCATTATGGTAGCAGAGGTCATCCTGTAGTTGTAATATATAGTTCTAATTCTGAGTTCCCTATCCAACCTGTTTGTCAGAATCCCTTCTCCCCGGCACCCTCTGTTTTGTACTTGTCACTTACATAAATCTACATCAGTTCTTGGCGTTTATTTATTGGGCCTAATTTCCAACCACATTTCTTTCAGAGCAATAACATTCTCTTGTCCATTGTTTTGACCTATTGGACAAAGGAATGTCAGCTTTCCAATCTCTCTCCAAAATAATTCACATGGTTAGAATAAAGAAAATCAACAAGAAATAAATAAAAATATACATTTAAATAGAAACACATAATAATAATAATAAATTGTAAAATATAACAATAATTTAATAATATCAGCTAATACTTATGCAATAACTAAATGTTTAATAACTAATTGCAACAGACATTCTATACTTTCCCGACTTCCAGGCGAAAATACACTTCGATTGAGTAGGTTTACCTCGAAAATTCAAAGAATATGACACCATCCATAACATCCTGGTACGTAATTGAAAATTATTGGAATTAAAAAAATAAAATAAAATATGATACCATACCATATACCACCCTGATTCGATACAGGACGTTAGTAAATAGATATTTAATTGAAAATTATTGAATTCTTCAATATTGTAGTTTGTTCTGTTCACCTTGTCTCGTATACAACAGTGTTTTCTATGAAAAACTGCACTGTCACTGTCTTCAACATTTAATTTTTTACACACTGCACACAATGCTTCAAGCAAACTACAACATCCTTCTATATATATATATTTATTTTAAAAATTATTATATCATTATATAATAATTTATACCCAAACCAAGTCATCGGGTTACAATTCAATTCTTTTTATTTTAACCATAAAATATCATTATTTTTTCATACGCAGTTTAGAGCTGCGATGCGCCTTCGCCCCGTTTTCTAATCTGTGCTCCTCCACTCACATATTATCACACTCTCCCACTCTCCTCCAATTGCTAAACAGCCATGCAACTGTCTAAACCTACATCAGGTTAAATTCACTTCTTGATCAAACCAATCATAGTCATGTCACATTCTTAAGATGTATCCATATTTATTTGCCTCCCCACGAGGGCAGAGTTTAGATACAAGGTCATTTTTCAAAGTTCAAAGTGGGAAGTAACTCCTTAATAAAAAAATCAGGGTTATTTCTGTTTAATAGCTGGAAAACAAACCTCCCCTAACAAAATTTGCGCCAGTTTAGGGTCAAAGAATGAATAATTTTTTCTAAATTGTCCCAGAAGAATAATATCTAAAATCTGGACATACACACATACCACTGCTCTTTATATAATAGACTAGCAAAAATAGACTCCCTAACGGTCGTCTATTTTTGCTAGGCTGCCGCGTTCTTGGGTGGTGAAAAAATATATATATATATTTACATTTTTTTTGTTTAACAAGGGGGAAACAAAAATTGGGGGGGGGGGGGGGTTTGTCCCCCCCACCCCCACCCTGCTAAAAACAAATGGAGGGGGGGATTCCAGCGAGGGTTGAGGACATGCATTGCATGGAGAGAAATGATATGAGAATGATATGATGGATGAAGACAGGCTCAGATCTGATGAGCTTTAGAGGAAGAATAAATCTTGACAGCATACGGACATGTGTGCAGAACAGGAATTTTTGATTGGCTATGTTGAAAGAATGGATGAGAGTTCTTGGGTTGTTAGTGTAGAACAATTGAAGTAGCAAGTTCAGGCCTGAGGGGAAGGCCAGGAAAAAGATGGGAGGAAGTGATAAGGATGGACTTGAGAGAAAGAAAGACAGGGTGAGAAAGAGATTAGTTGAAAATCAATTTCTACCGAATATGATGATGCTGATTTTGTGGTTGTCTGGTAGACATACGGTCGGTTTTTAATGTGGGGAAATCCATGTGGAGAGGCAAGTAAATAGGGACAAGTTCTGGCTGACCTTGAAGTTAAAATCCATTCCTCAAATTTACATATAAAAAAATCCGTCCTGAAAATAGGTATAAAAAAAATCAATCCTCAAAAATTTATAAAAAAACCATCCCCAACATTTATATAAAAAAACCATCCTCAAAAATTTATATAAAAAAATCCATTTCCAAACATTTATATAAAAAATAAAATTTATCCCCAAAAATTTATAAAAAAATCAATATCGCCAAAAATTTATATAAAAAAATCCATCCCTCAAAATTTATATAATAAAAAATCCATCCCAAAAAATTTATATAAAAAAATCCATCCCCAAAAATTTATATAATAAAAATCCATCCTCAAAAATTTATATAAAAAAATCCATCCTCAAAAATTTATATAAAAAAATCCATCCTCAAAAATTTATATAAAAAAATCCATTCTCAAATCCATTCCCAAACATTTATATAAAAAATAAAATTCATCCCCAAAAATTTAAATCCCCCAAAATTTATATAAAAAAAATCATCCCCAAAAATTTATATATAAAAAAAATCAATCGCCAAAAATTTATATAAAAAAATCCATCCCCAAAAATTTATATAATAAAAATCCATCCCAAAAAATTTATATAAAATAAAATCATCCTCAAAAATTTATATAAAAAAAATGACATCAGTGATAAATAACATAACAGAAAAACAAGGAAAAATAACTTAACTTTTATTTTCTTATATTGATTAATTTATCGAATTATAACAAGTAAAAAAAAAGTTGTTGTTGGGAAATCATAAAGATCAGTTACTTTTTTCCAAGAGTCTGCCCAGAACCAGAAAAGGTTTCAAATTTACTTTTCATATCCTGCAATGAGAAACAAGAAATAAAAGAAGTAATCAATATTTATCGCAAGAACAATTTTAAAATTAAAATAAATAAATGCAAAAGTTGGGCTCATTTCTCACATTAATGCTGACGTCAAAACAGCACCCTATCTGTTTTATATATATATACTAGCCAAAATACTACCTGGTCTCTGGGCAGCTATTAATCTAGCTGTAGCCTTATCTATCTACAGAAAAAGAATTATCTTTTCACATATTGGTAATTTTGAAGAAACACAACAAAAAGATGATTGTCAATGTTGAGATTTGATTTTGTATAAAGCATAAAAATGAATTCTCCATAATAAAAGGAATAAACGAAAAATGTGGGGCAATCGTCAAGGATAACTAATAGAAAAAAGAGGTGAAGAAAACAAATTATCAACAAATAATTGTTACCAAAGGCAATAAAGTTACTTTTCTACCTACCTGCCTATTTTTTTGTGTGTTTTGAAGTGTTTTTATTGCATTTTAATAATTTTTCCAAAAAAGATGGTGTAGGTGGATATCCCTGAAGTTTCTGGTGAGTAAACAAACAGTCAACAAATAACTGTCCCAAACGCCTTAAAACTTACTTTCTATCTAATTGAAAGGAGAAAAGTACAATAAAAAATCATCAGGCTTCGTAGACAATCTGTGATTGACTGTCAGCCATCTTTGTTTTTCAGTCTAACATTTGACTGAACTTTTTAATTGAAATAAAAAACGCTTTAAAATATTTTAAAACACAAAAAAATTAGGCAAGTAGGTAGAAAAGTAAGTTATTTGTTAACTATTTGTATTTTGCGCCTCTTTTCCTTTCTGTACTCTTGACAATCGGCAAAAGCGCGACGTCAATTGGTCAAATAAAAGAATTATATATATCTTCCTAAGTAATTTAAAACAGTTACTTTGTGTTTTTCACTTTTATTATTAAAGACAGAAAAAAAAAATTAATGACGATTTTTAAAAAATATGAATCTATTTTTAAAAAAGACAAGTTGAGGGCGAGGACATTAAATTAAAAAAAATGTTTTTACTCAGAGAATTCCATAACTTTAACAACAAACTTTGGTAAATTTATAGATTAACACAATCTCAGCTCTCTTAAAAATGAGATTCTACTTTTTAGGGTAATTCTAACTTATTAGGGCTAATATATTTTTTAACAAAGTTCGTACAAGTTACCTAAAAAAAATAATGCAGAAAATTTATCTACAATAATTCCCTCTCCCTCCAATGGTTCTAGCTCACTATCGCTTCGAAAAGTAAGTAAGGAATTAAGTCATAGAGTGAATGCGATATTTTGGTGAGAGTGTCTAACAGTAACCCATTTTGATGATAATAGAAAAAGACTTTCATTTAGATATATATATTTTTTTTATGGAAATCGCTCTAGACAAGGCATGAAGCCACTTGATATAAAAAGGCAACTAGAACGGACATTAACGCAAAGACAGGGGGTGTTTATTGACCTTAGTCTCAAAAAGACCAAGGCTAAAGTCAGCAGGAAGAGAGTTCCACAAGTCTGCAGTTCTTGGAAAGAAGCTACTGGAATAGGAAGCTGTATTACAATGAGGTATCAAATTGATGGAGACCAACGAATCGAGCAGGGAATGTGATAATAGTATTTAGAGAAAAGACCTAGACTACCAAAATCCCACCTGTGAGAGAGAGAGTGCAGAGAAGAAAGGATGGGGACAATACTCTCAAATGGGACAGAGATTCACTAGTACAAAAAATATATACTGCTTATGTATATGTGATCTGAGTAGTAAAGTTAACTAATTTGCATATTGCTATGCAGAAAGATACTTGATTAATTAACTTGGTATTGCTTTTTTATTTTTTTTGTTTTATAAATAATTTTTTTAAAGAATATTGTTTTCTTTTGTGGACAAATGTTTAGCAAATCAATAGAATTGGTCGGTTCTCCTTCTTGGTTATGATGGGGAGGAGGGTACAGTTGTTTATAGACCACTATTGTGTTCCTTCCCAGCCGATTCTTTGGAGGAACTGACTTAATTTTCAACAAGTTGCGATCCATTTATAAACAAAGGCCTTACCCTCACCCACCATCGCCGAGATAAATTAATTTTTTTTTCTTTAATTTGTATGAAAATTATCAAAAAAAATGTTCATATGCGTGGGAGTATTGGTTGTCACATCTGGGCTCAGCACCAACCACTAGTCTTTCCCTCTTAGGAAGGGTCCAAAAAAGAATAGGTCCTACACTGCCTGCCAAGCTTCTAGCCGCAATGTTGCATCCCTGCGCTTGTTTTACAAGTACTTCAATGGAATGTTC
This sequence comes from Sepiola atlantica, assembly GCA_963556195.1. Lineage (NCBI taxonomy): Eukaryota > Metazoa > Mollusca > Cephalopoda > Sepiida > Sepiolidae > Sepiola > Sepiola atlantica. Next base: position 72,437,422 of record OY744544.1, read on the forward strand.
TCTGACGAACTTGCTGCGCTGGTGCCCTCACGACGTAAATACACCTGATCAACTCGACAATCAGCTAAATCCCATCCATTCACTGTGGATGTCCGCAGATGCCAGAGGGCTTTCTACTCTAATAGCTTCTTTCCTCAAACTGTTAGACTTTGGAACTCTCTCCCTGCTCCCCATTTCCCCCGCTGTATTGAGATGCAAAAATATTTTGCTGCATAACTTCTCACTTAAGATGGCCCCTATAAATCTGGCCCTTAATCCAGAGTCACCATTTACGTCTCAGTGGCAATGTGCATTGTTGGCGGTGAATTAAAGTAAAAAAAGCAAAAGAAAAAAAGATTCATTTCCAAGACGATGGAAGGAGGTAATGCAACAACCCTAATTGAACTTAAACACAGAATACACGACAGCCAATTGAATAGTAAAACAAAAGCATACTGCTATCGATTCTGACCCAATCTCTGTGAATTTCGCGTCGCCAGCGTTCGGGCATGTTACGACAGATGACGAGCCGAATGGTGGCAAGCCAATAACTTCGATGCGTCATATTTTTTTAGTTTTATTTTCAAGAAAGATTGCAAAAAAAACGAATAAAACATAGGGAAATTACTTTTAATAAAAATAAATTGTTGGTTTTTATTTGTATAACAAAACAATGCTAAACAACTGTTGATAAATAATAATAATAATAATACCTTTTCTTTCTATCAAATGGCACATTTCTTTTTGCTAACAGCTTTTTTTTCCAGGCAGAAAGAAATGACAACTTCGCAAGATAAGCTCATCATAATTCAGTTGTTTTTCTTTTTTTTATTTAATTTAACAGGAAATAAAACATGCACTGGCTTTGATCAATTGCTTCTGACTTAATCAATTTCATAACTGATTAGGAAAATTGTTGTCTGATTTGCTAATCGCTCGGCATCTCTCTGCCACCATTCGACTCGTCATCTCTCGGGTGTTTACATAGCATGCCCGAATGCTGCCGACGCGAGGTTCACAAAGATTGGTTCAGGATCGATAGAAGTACCAACAAAAGAAAGGGAAAAAAAAACTTACATTCACTTCATTTGGACGTCGTCCTGTCCTGATGAAAGATATTGTTCTCCGTTTAAATTCGTAGTTTGGAATGCCGCTAAAAAGATTAAAAATACAAAATCAATCTAATGAGTTTATCCCCGTTTCAATATCCATATATATAAATATCTATTCCTTTGTCTGTACTCATAAGGCAGATAGTTTCTATTTATATAAAGTTAGTTATGTGTATATATGTTTACATATCTTTATGTATAGGATTAACTCCTAAACTAATTAAACAATCATTACGAATTTTGAAACACAGCTGCTAAGCATAAGGGGTTGTAATGTGGGTTACTTTACTTTGATTTAGTTTTATACAAAGGAGACAAAATGAAAATTCAGATGCCTCCGATTTTTGTGAAATTTTAACTATACTTTAACATCACTTATTCCCCAATTTCTAGTTTCTTTGGGGTAATTTTAAAGCGTTTTTAGGGGGTATAATATGGGCACAACCTCCTATTTGAAAATTCAAATATTTCAGATTTGCATTGAATGATCCATAGTAATTTGACACAAAGTTCTTAAATTTGAGACATTTTCTAGAATCAAAGTAATGTAATGGATTTTGATCAAAATTGGAATAAGAATTCTAGACATAAGGTTTAGTATCATTATATGTTGATTTTATTTCGAAATATGGTATGAGTAAAAATATAGTTAGGATAGGTGGAAAAAACTTTTGCATGTATCACTGTATTTCCAACTTTATAAGGAAAAAACCAAACAAGACTTACCGTCGGATAATGTTGTTTGTTGCTGCTACAGCTTGGCCTTCACTGGCCCTTTTTTTACCATCCAAACGATTACCTTCTCCCCCAAATTCCTTACACAAACAAGAAATAAAAAGAATTAATGATATTCAAGCGAAATAAATTTTGGTTTATTCTTGGTTGTTCCCACCCCCCAAATATTCCTAAACATAAAACAGTGTTATGCATGTAATCTGAAGAAAAACACGTTTTAAATGTGTAAGTATAGACACCATTTTGTAAAAATCAACAATTTACCCGCTTGGTAAGATGCAATTTTGTAAAAAATCTCGATTATTCTAGCATATTTACACATTTCAAATGCGTATACTAAATGTTGCTTTCATTTAATTTTTCTTCATCATCATCATTTTAACATCCATTTTACATGCTGGCATCTGTTGGACAGTTTAGAAAATTGACATCCAAACTAACCTATTTCTAGCCAGGTTTTTATCCCTCTTTTTCTCAAGTCCATCCTTGTCAATTTCTTTCATGTTTTTTCTTTGACCTTCTCCTGTGAACCGGACCTGCTACCTCAACTGTTCTACATCTACTAACGCAAGAACTCTCATCCATCGAGGTCTCCTGTTCTACACACATCTCCTTCCTTTGTAAGTCTCACATTATACATCCATTGTTATCATTTCTCTCCACGCATGCACGTATGGTGCGGTTTGGGATTTGGTCGAAGAGACCAGTACATGTTGAAGATCTGCTTTGCACAGGAGCTAGACAAAATCTTTGTTTTAGAGACATTGATCATCATACCACACATTCAATGCTTTTAAGAAAAACAAACACAAAACAAAATCTAAACACCAAGTTTGTTTTACGTACCATGAATGGATCAACATCCAAAGAGTCGACAGCCAACTAAAAAAAGATAAGACAAAAAAACAAATACAAATTAGAATAGTATTGCGATTAAAATTTTTTTTTAAATTGTAGGGGGGGGGGGTTAGAGGGGAAAGGGGTTCATTTAGAAATTGTATGCAGGTGCGACCATCGGATGGATTTTATTTATCTCCGTCCCAGGGCGGGAAGATGTGACACAAGGTCGGTCGGGAAAGTAGGATTTGAAAAGCCGTGCTCTAGAAGAAGAAGGCCTACAAAAAATGCCAAGGCAGCCCCTTAAGCACTCCCCTGTAGGAGTGCCTCAGGTGATTAGCAATAAACCAACCCTTTCTCAAAGAGTGAGAAGGTAAAGCCTGGGAGAGTGAACCTCCTATAATTGCACAGGACCATACCTCAGCCTGACAGAGAACAAGCCACTTAAATGGCCTAGACTCCGCAGATCTGATTTTGATATGAAAAATGGGATGGATATCTACAAGAATCTTCGGTACAGTTGTATGCATGTAATAGGGGAATTTGCCCTGAATTGACGTAAGCCAGTATTAGCTATCTTGACTCACAATTCTTCCTTGGCCATTCTATGTTGACAATTCAGTACATAGACTTACCAGTCGAGCAGTCCGACAAGAGAGTGGGCTGTTATTGCATCTGTCGGGCTTAAGTATTTGTTCTGGGTGGTCCGAGGAGGTCCACCCTCCCAGGCTTTACCTTCTCTCTTTAAGAAGAGGTTGGTTTAATTGCCTGAGGTGCCTCATACCAGTGAATGCTGACGGGGTTGCTCAGGCATTTTTTGTGAAGCCAGAGTGCACTATCTCTTGTGTGCTGACCTACCATCGCCACCTTCCAGCCTTGTGCCACATCTTTCTACAGTGGGAGGAAGTGTAGTATCTGTTCTATCCGCAATCAGACTGAGGCAATATTTATTTTTGTCCCAAATCCAGAGTGCCCCATTTTGGGAAAATGGATTTTTCCTCACATTGAAAAACATGTCTAAATCTTCCCTTGTGGGGAGGCAAAGCCCCCCCCCCCCCACTAAATAAAGCTGTTATTACCAATAGAGATTGTTACCTAATTGTGCTTGACTTTACAGCCTATCCAAAAAAGCAGACACAATACGTGAGAAGAGGACACAACACTTGTTCAATTTAGTAAACAGCGACAGATAATCCACAGGAAGTAACGACCAATAGATTAAAACATTTTAATAAAGAAAAAACATTGTAATAAAATAAAGTTTAGTTTCAATAAAGTAACAATTGTAATAAAATATAGTTTTATTATTATTTTATATTTATAACATTTTAAGTTACAAAAAAAAAAAAAAAAAAAAAAAAAAATCAAATTTATTTTATTACAATATTTTTCTTTCTGAAACTATATTTTATTAAATAAATAAATTTATTAACATGTTTAAATCTATTGGTCGTTACTTCCTGTGGATTATCTGCTGCTGTTTACTAAACTGCACAAGTACCGAGAACATAATGGTTTCTACAGTTCTGTGAACTACGATTATTTTGCAAGGTAAAAAGTAAAGTGACTGCCATAGTCAAGGCCGACCATAGTCATTGGCTACTACACTGAGGTGTAGGGAGAACGCCTCTCCTTTCCCCGGATTGCTCCACTTAGTCTTGATCCTCACCATCAAGTACCATTTTTTTAGTCTTTTGTATGACTTAACCGAGGATTGAACCTTGGTCTCCCAGCTCATTAGTGAACACTCTAACAACTATGCCCAATGGCTTGGTCTAAACAACGAAAATTGGTCCTATTGCTGAATAATATGAGAGAGAGTGGAGGCGAGTTGTCCACTGGTCACCGTGATGAGTCAGGTGACTTCCATGTTCCAGTGAGCTCAGTCTTTTTGAGTTGGAAATTTGTCCGTATCGGACGTCTGTCACCTAACGCCTGGTATCTAAAACCGCAGGGATTGAGTTTTCGGGAGAATTCAATAAACTGTGTGAATCGATTGGTCTCGTCCTGTTGGGTTAGGGTTTTCAGATAGTTTTCCTTTTTCCAGCATGATCGACAAGAACACCATCAAATTAAAGATGGTGGACAGGTAAACCAACAACTTGTCGCCATCGACAGATGAGAATCGAGTCTGACTAAAGCATGGGGCGAGCGGCCATAGCCAACATTATCAACTCAACAACATCGTATCCAGGGACTGCCCACATGAACGAGGGGTTACCAGACTTATTTATCCATGAATAAAATTGAATTACACATGTACAGTGATGTAAGGGCTACATGCATCCTTTTCTCAAAACAAAATATTTGATTCTACAAATATTTAACACCTGTGCAATGACATAAGAAACTGAAGATAACCTTAAATGTAGAAAATATTTTATATAAATTTTCTTTAAATTGACACAAATATATAATATAGTAGCGAAGCTCCATCATTTGTATACCATAAATGTGTACAAAGATGGACAATTGTTTATGAATAAAATGTTTTTTGGAATGAACTAAGATTATATCATTTGTATAATTTCGATTTTTTCTCATCTTCAGTGTTATCATTACAACATTTCAGCCTCTGTGACCTCCGGCCTTCTTTCAGGTGTATCTTTTCGAACTGGAGAATATTCAGATTCCCAAGTTTAACAGAAATACTCCAGAGTTCGAAAAGATACACAGCGGGTGAAATGGTGTGATGATACTCAAGATCAGAACAGTAGTCCAGATAATCAAAATTATACAAATTATCAATCCTCATCTCAAAAATTCAGAAACATAAGATTATATCATGTTTAAAAAGTAGAAATAATATTTTTAGATCAAAATTCAATTTGACTTACGTCTTCGTCATCTTCGTTTGTATTCATTTTCTGATATGAGCCAGGTTCTTCATATCCAATTGGGGGCGCAAATTCAACCTGAAAAACAAAAAAAAAATCAACAAATTTGGGGATGGGAATAGCCAACTGACCCTGTTCATTTACCAACAAATAAATTCCTTGTAAAAATCATAGATGAAAGTGACAATTTTCAAAAAACCCTGAAAATATTTTGTATTGATATTAATGTGGTGATTATGTGAAACTTTCAGAAACATTTGAGGTTGTAGTGGATTTTACATAAATTTCAATTGGAAAAGCAATTTTTTTAATAATGAAATTTTTTGTGAAATCCTAACCCTAACCCAAAACTAAAAATGAAGATCATTTGTAATATGATGATCGAGGTTGAAACTATATAAAATAACTTCAAAAAAGATTCAAAATAAAATTAAAAAAAAAAAAGTTTACAAACTTAGTTCACACGTTTGACTTATAAAAAAAATTTTCAGTTTAGTATATTTTCTGATAGTTTTCATTTTTGCTGCTTTGTGAGATTTGGTGAATTGGAGGTCTCTTTGATCTTCAAGTCTTCTGCTTTTTTTTCGGTTTTAATCTGAGAAGCCTTCGATTTATAACTAAAATCTGAAATCTCAGAATTCCAAGAAAACATGGAAGTGGAATTTAAAATCATCATCATATTCAGTGTTCATTTTACATGTTGGGCGGCTTTTTAGAAATTGAATTTTAAACTAACTTATCTCTACCCAGGTTTTTATTTATTCCTCTTTCTCTCAAATCCATTCTTATCACTTACTCTCATGTTTTCTTTGGCCATCTCTTGCAAACTGACCCTGCTACCTACATTTAGAACTCTCACTCATTGTTATTAAAACTGACCAAACTAACAAGTCTCCTGTTCTGCATACATCTCCCTATATACTGTTCAAATTATAGAGTCGATGCTTAGGGCTCAACTGTACGACCAGTTGAGCAGCAAGATAAGTCAAACTGTTGAGTACATCAAAATGCCTGTTTATAACAACGCTAGAATGTTCCATTATGCTCAGAAGGGAAAGTCCATTCTCTGTGTTCTGATTGGCTGAGATTCATATGTGGCCATTTTAGTGTATAAATGTTCATTCATTCGAACAAGCACTCCTCCATGAGATGGATACCAATTGAGGCCCTTATGCCGGTAAGTGTTAGTTTAATTCTATATCTCCCCCCCTCCCCTCAGTACATGAACGCAATGGTCTTTGGGGAAGAATGAGTTCCTTCTGGCCTGGTTGATTGTGGGGGAGTAACCTGGACAATGCCCGGGCAGATTTCACTGGCACTGGTATAGCAGTGCCGGGTGATGTTGGGTGCCTCGGCGATGTCATTACATCTCCTCTGTTATGCGGCAATGGTGTACCAGGTGTATGGGAATCACAAGGCGTTGGATTGGGAGATTCAGTCGAAGCACTGGGAATAGGGACTGGAATTACAGATGTTGCAAGTTTTCTGAGGAATCTGCGGTTTCGCAAAGTGATTCTGCCTGACCCATCAATCCTGATCCGATACTGACGGTTAGGGAGAGTTTCGACAACATGACCTGTTGTGTCCCATCGACGATTGTTTGCACGTTGTATTGATACTCTTTCTCCTTCTTGGAGTGGGCATAAAGTATGTGCTGTGTGATTGTATCGCTTGGTGAGGTGAGCATTGCGCTGAGATAAGCTTATCTCACGGTTCCTAGCTGCAGCTATCCATTTTGCATGTGGTTTAGTGCGGGTTGGGATGGTATGAAGTCACGAAGTCGGTGGTGGAGCAAGAGTTGTGCTGGGGATAGACCAATGCCTTGGATAGGGGTGTTGCGATATTGTAGGATGGCTCTGGCAACACTGTCATTATTCAATGAGTCCTGGGGACCTGTATTTTCATGAATTATCCTCTTCGCTGTTTTTACGGCTAACTCTGCTCGGCCATTCTGGTGTGCCATATGTGTGGAATAGTTTCCGACAAATAGATATTAGTTTTGAGGTGATGGCATGACCTGGTTTAAGATGATACAAAATAATCCAGCCAGTGAGTCTGTCTGCACAGACAAGGTATGCAATGTGTCCGACGTAAAAAAGGTCCATCACTATCTGCTGGAAGAGCCAATCTGGAGCTTGGGTTAATACGAGTGGTTCAGGTGGCTGACTTGGGGCAATGTTTGTGCAGATGAGGCAATTGGCTCAAAAGTTGCATATTGATGCATTCATACCGGGCCAATACACCGATTCATTGGCACGGGCTTTCATGCCAACCACGCCCTGGTGGGCTGTGTGTAGATAACGTAGTACTTTTCCTCAGAGATTTGGGTATCACGATTCTCGCATCCATCAGTGCTAAACTCCTGTCAGTACTTAGTCGATGGCGTACATCCCAGAAGTTACGGATTTCCGGTTCAGTAAGTGAACGTTTGGATGGGAAAACCTAGTTGTATTGTGTTGATCAGAGTCGTGTAAGATGGATCATTTCGGCCTGATGCATGTATGTGATCAGCTGACAGGATTGTATCATTGTCTTTAAAATCGTTCATGGCCTGCTGGGTTGCTACCTCCACCATAGCATCTATTTTATCCGAGAGATGGATGTCTTCAGAGGAAGGGTGTGTGGAAGATAGGGATGTAAGGGCACTCATTGTAAGGACTGGGTTGCGAGAGACGGCATCGGAACCCTGATGCAACTTTCCTGGGCAGTGTTGGATGGTAAAAAAATACCTGAGTGATTTCTCTTTAAGCTTAAAGAGGCGCGGGTTATGTATCTTGCTCAGGTCCCTGTCGCCAAATACTCCTAGTAAGGGCTGGTGGTCTGTTACTACTATTACGTTAGGGCAGCCCATAATAAATATACAGCATTTGTCTAATGCCCAGGCGATTGCTGCTGCTTCGCCTTCAATGGGTGCATATCGGCGCTCCGCATCTGTGCAAAATCTGCTGCCTGCAAATACGATGTGTCAACCCTCAGGACAACATACCGGTGCTTTCTCAGTGGAACATATACAGTGTTTTTGTAATAGCAGGAAACCCATACCTTCTTTACTCCAGTCTGGAGCAAGGCAGGTTGCTCTGTTAATATCAAAGGTCGTTACACCCTTTTTTACCAAATTCACAATGATTTGCCTGGATGTGAAAAATGCATTCTCGAGATCCTGATTCCAAATGAAGCATGAATTTTGTTTGACAAGGTCTCGAAAGGGAGACATTATGGTGCTTAGGGAATGTGCCCATGCTACTTGGTTTTAACTAATCCAAACCAAGACCTTGCATCAGTTATATTCTTTGGGATAGGAAAGTTGGCAATTGCATTAAGTAAATTCTCGGAAGGGGCTACTCCTGATGATGTTATTTGAAGGCCTCCAAACTGAACCACATCTTTGCAAAATTCGAATTTATTTTTGCTAAGGACAATTCCGTTTTTTGCGCAAAGCGATAGGTAGTCAAATGTATGATAGAAGGCATCTTCTATACTGTTGTCAAAAAGTAGCGTATCATCAACGACCTTCACTTTGCGAGGAATGTTCTTAATGATCTCATCATATCTACGCGTATAGGCATCACCGGAGGCTAAGTATCCCTGAGGCATGCGGAGATACATGAAACGACCCCACTCCGTGATGAAAGTTGTAAGTGGCTGAGATTCCTCATCTAGAAGGATTGAATGATAACCATCCATTGCATCTAAGACGTTTTTTTTTTTGTTGGGTGGCACCTGTAATGCCAATTGGAATTGCGAGCTAGTGTGATTTGTTTCTCGTTTGCACTGCGAGTTTAAATGCTGATAGTCCACTGTTCTTCTTGGTTTTCCATCTTTTTTTGCAGTGATTACCATAGTGCTGCACCAATCGGTAGGGGTACCAACGGGCACTGGAGTAAGAATGCCTCTTTTAACATCATCCCAAAGTGCGAGTCGTACTTGCTCCTTGAAATGATAAGGCACAGGAATTGGGCTATGTCTGGCTTTTGGGACCGCTCCCTTTTTAAGGTGAATATGGGCGGCGGGGCCGGACATAGATGGGAACACCCCATTGTTTTTGAATGTTGTCTTGGCAAAATGCTCTAGGAGCCAATCCTTAAGTCTACTAATGTTTTCTTCTGTTGGGGTGAAGGGAAGTCTTTTGGGGCGACTTAGCAATTGATTCACATACTCAATGTGTTGTATTGCGATATTTGCTTGGGTTGAAAATGTTGCCGCAGGGTTTGGGAAATCTTCAGGCAGCATTCCCACATCAATGCATACTGCCTTGCTGAAATAAAGTCGCTGGATCCCATCACATATGTAAAGGGCTTGCTTGGTTGTTCTTCCACAAACTTCGAATTTCACAGGTAACCATCCCTGACACACAAGTGTGAAATCTCCCACAGTCCAAACGATTTTTCTTGATGGTACTAAGTTATTCATTGTGAGCCCCATGTTAAACAGATGCTTTGATCCCCCTAGACATATAGTGGCCCCACTATCAGGGAAAATCTTCAGCTTTGTTCGGTAGTCACCAGGAATGTTCTTCGCTTGTCTGGGATCTGGATTTGGTGAAAATGGGATAACATACGCATCTATTTCTGCTATTTGATTTTCACTTGCGGTCGTATATGTATATCCCTATTCTGGTTAAATGTGATGTGGGCGATAAGAGAATCCATGGGAGCCTCGTCAATTCCAATACAGGGTTTCTTTGCTTGGCACACTCTTGAAAGGTGGTTAAGTTTCCCACAAGTGCTGCATGTTTGACCCCATGCTGAACATTTTAACTGGCGAGAGCTTGTTTCTGGGATACCATGATAATGACTACCACAACCCATGCAAGCTTGAAAGTTATCACGTTTGGCGGAGTTGCTGATACTAACATGACCGTTATTAGCTTGAGCACTGGTTTTCTGCTTGCGGTACGTAGATATCCGTGCAATAGCCATGACAGAGGTGTCAGTCATTGAAGTTTGGTCTTTCAATGCCGATTCGAACGCCTCAGAATGGCGAACATTTTGTTCGAGAGTTGTAAGGGTATTGTTTGCTATTCCCCTGATGAGCTGGTCCTTGATGTACATGTTAAACAGGTCATGCTCACAAAGGGGACATAAAAAGTTACAGTCTAGGGCTGTGTGGCCCGGAGGCGGACGAGATAGTTCTGTATTGTCTCAGTCTCACCCTGTGACATGGAGGCAAAAAAGTAAGGCGATGAACGATGGGATTCGACCTTTGAGTGACCAATGCCTCTATCATTCCTAGTAGCTTGTCTGGGTCAGTAGTGAAGAATTTAGGGTGAGTGTTGACTATAGCATTCTGGACGGACTCATCAGCAGAACTGTATAGCTGTATATTGACCTGAGATGTTGGCATACCCGTCATCTTGGTGGAATACTTCCCAATCAATCCTGAATTTTCTGAATTGTTGGGGGGGTCATTTCAAGATGGAGCTGGGGCAGTTTAGCGGCTGGTGCTTTAACGTATGTTACCCCAGCAGAGAGTTCCTTAGCTTCTTTAAGGATTCTCCCATTGTCGCGATCCCCAGCTCTTTCAACATGGCCCGATCCATCATTTGCAGGTTCCTTTTTGTCAGCTTTTCACTTGCAAATGTTGCAGCATAAGTTCGAGCTGAGCTAGCAGAGATCCCTGCTTTGAGGAGGTACTGCTCCCAATCTTCAGGATCCATATATCCTGTTCGTAGCGCCATATAGAGTCGATGCTTAGGGCTCAACTGTACGACCAGTTGAGCAGCAAGATAAGTCAAACTGTTGAGCACATCAAAATGCCTGTTTATAACAACGCTAGAATGCTCAGAAGGGAAAGTCCATTCTTTGTGTTCTGATTGGCTGAGATTCATATGTGGCCATTTTAGTGTATAAATGTTCATTCATTCGAACAAGCACTCCTCCATGAGATGGATACCAATTGAGGCTCTTATGCCGCTAAGTGTTAGTTTAATTCTATACAAATCTAATCTTCCTTCAAGATCATCAGATCTAAGCCTGTCTTTAAGACTTACATTACACATCCATCATATCATTCTCATATTAATTCTCTCCATGCAACGCCCTCACTGACCAGGTTTCACTTCCATATATTATCTATCATATCATGGTATATTATCATAGTAATGGCAGACGTTCCACTCCTAATTCTTGCAATCACACTAGCAACGGTTCTTCCCTGTGCTCAAATAGATAACAAACAAAACTTCTCAACATTTGCCATCCAAATATACTTTCTTCATATCTGAGTTATGTCTTACACTTCTTGCACACAAAGAGATTAACATCTCTAAAGTATCACAAAATATTTAGTTCCACTCAGCTCCCTTTTCAGCTTTCAAACACTACAACCACTGATCATTACTTTGGTTATGGTAACATTTACTGTCAGACCATTACTTTCCCTAGCATTCCTCCAACTTAACATTGTTTCACAGGCAAGTACTAAATCATCAGCATACAGCATCTCTTCTCGACAACCCATACAACCTCCTGGTAATGCTTCTAAGACACAAATGAAAAGCAACAGACTTAGTACAGAACCCTGATGTACTCCTACTTAGTCCAAAATAATTTGATAATTCGGATGATCTGTACTACTATTTTTATCTTGTAGCAAACTTGGAAACATTCTCGTCAAACTTGGGAACCCGGATGGAATTTCACACTTATCAGTCACGGCTGACAGAATAACAACAATCTACTCCCGTGGACTAAGTTTCCCAAGTTTGACATTCCAAGTTCAACAAAGAAGGTTCGCATATTTGAAAAAATACAACTCAATGATCGGCTGAAATGGAGCAGATACTACACTACCCCCTTCCCTTCCCTGAGCATTAAAAGATAGTACAATCTCCAGACAGATACCAAATCTCCATTAGTAAATAGATGATATTAAAATACTTATATAAATAAGTATATACTTCTGGCGTAACGGATATAAGTGCTTATTAATAATCAGTGCTAAATCACAGTGACAATCTTCTCAATCCTCAGTGTGGGCGATACTAAGAATATGTTAGGAATAACTAAAGAAAAATGGAATTATGTCCCTTGGATCATTAACGAGTTATCGCCCCTTATCGAGTGGCACGGAGTGAAAAGTAAAAACATTAACCACGGAGTCAGACTGGCAAATTACATCTCGCGTTACAGCTAAATTCATTCTAATTACACTTTTAATAAATCTGTTAAACCTTTCTGTTGAAAAGTCATCCAATGAGATAAACTTAGAATTTTTTCAAAAGAAAAAAAAAAAAAATGGATTCTAAAATCAAAGAATTATTACAACAGCAATTAAGGTTAATGGAATTATTTTCAGAAAGATTTTCCACACCTACATCGTCGATTTCAGAAACAAATCTTAGGACATCTACAGATTTCATTTCACAAACAATAACGGAATTTTATTATATAACCCAATGGCAAATTCGACGTTCGAAACATGGTTTGCGCGTTTCGAGGACATTTTTCGAGTGGATTTCAAGAATCAAGCTGACGACTGGAAGGTAAGACTTCTGTTACGTAAGCTTGGGACGTCGGAACATGATCGGTATGTAAATTACATATTACCAAATCATGCTCGTGACTTAAATTTTCACAGCACAGTGGAAACCCTCACTCAGATTTTCGGTGAGCATATTTCATTATTTAATATGCGTTTTAATTGTCTTAACATAACAAAATTTTCCTCGACCGATTTTTCAACCTATGCAGGCCTTGTAAACAAAGAATGTGAACGTTTCAAAATCTCTTCCATCACAGATGCTCAGTTCAAATGTTTGATTTTTGTGTGTGGTTTGAAATCAGAATGGGACATTCGCACAAGGACTTTGTCAAAAATAGAACAAAATCCAGACATAACATTGCAACAAGTTGCTGTGGAATGCCAGCGTCTAGTGAATCTAAAACATGATTCAACTATGGTACAACAAGCATCAGCATCCATGGTAAACACAGTTTAAAAACAACGTCGGCCCACCTCACCGACTTCAAAATCAGTCCAGCCCCCAACAGCTTGTTGGAATTGTGGCAACTGGCATTTTGTGCGATACTGCACCTTCAAGACACACCGCTGTCGCAGCTGCAATCGACTCGGACATAAAGAGGGATTTTGCACCCCTTCAGGACGAAAACCAACCCATAATAGGCAAACCTCACATACACACAACAGGCAACGACATCAACACAGTTCAAAAACAAACAGTTTTTCAAAAACAAACAGTCTGATAGCAACTTTTCTCTCAAACCAAACATCCAAACGAAAATATGTTACAGTACAATTGAATGGCCATCCTATTCAATTGCAGATCGATACAGCATCAGATATAACTATTATATCACAAAAACTATGGGAAGCCATAGGCCAGCCTTCATTGACACCAATAAGTCAGGTAGCACAGAGTGCTTCTGGAGATTGTGTTCACATCACGGGTCAATTACTCGCTACCGTCAAAATGAAAGGAAAAACGGTGTCAGGTACCGTATACATAGCAAATTCATGCCATAATTTGCTGGGACTTGATTTTATCGAGTTACTAGGTCTTCTCGACATTCCACTCAATCAGATATGTGAGGTGGTGTCCAGATCGTCACCTCATAGCAGCATTATCGACCAGACCAAAGACATCATGAAAAAGTTTTCTCCAGTCTTCACAAACAAATTGGGACGTTGCACTCACAGGCAGAGGCCACACTGTTCCTGAAACCATCTTCTAAGCCTGTTTTTCGACCCAAACGCCCAGTGCCATACGCTGCATTGCCATTTGTGGACCAGGAACTAAAACGACTTGAGGAAATGAAGGTCATCATACCAGTAACATATTCACGGTGGGCAGCACCCATCGTGGTTGTAAAGAAAGCCGATGGTTCAATTCGGTTGTGTGCTGATTTTTCAACGGGGCTCACTCAACGCAGCACTAGAGGATCATCAATACCCATTGCCAATCCCCGATGATCTCTTCACCGTACTTAATGGTGGCACCTGCTTTGCAAAATTGGACCTCGCAGAGGCTTATTTGCAAGTCGAAGTGGCAGAAACCTCCAGGGAGTTCCTTACTATAAACACACACCGTGGATTATTCCAATTCACTCGTTTACCTTTTGGGGTAAAAACAGCCCCTGCCATATTTCAACAGATTATGGATACAATGCTCACTGGCATGGAAGGGTACAGCTGCATACTTGGATGACATCATTGTTGTTGGGAAATCCAACCAGGAGTTGACAAAACTGATCAGCAAGGTCCTAACCCGCATCCAAGACTTTGGTCTCCATCTCCGACCTGAAAAGTGCCATTTTTATTTACCGTCCATTTAATACTTGGGATTTATGTTTGATTGTCAGGATCGTCGTCGTCCAAGTCCTGCTAATGTGGCATCATTCAACACATGCCACACCCAACGGACGTTAGCGGTCTACGCGCATTTCTGGGACTGGTGAGCTACTTACGGTAGTTTCTTGTCTTTCACTCCATCAAATCAAATCACCACTCAACAAACTGTTGATAAAAGACACAAAATGGTCCTGGCCCGAGGACTGTCAAAAATCATTTGACAAAAAATCAAAGCACTCATTAACTCGGACCTACTGCTCACACATAAGAAAATTGTGGTAGCAGCAGATGGATCAAATCATGGCGTTGGAGCTGTAATCTCGCATATATTCACAGATGGAGCTGAGAAAGCAATCATGCATGCAGCCAGATCCCTGACACCTGCTGAACACAATTACAGTCAAGTGGAAAAAGAAGCACTGGCACTGATTTTTGCAGTGAAGATGTTGTTCGGGCGTCACTTTACACTTCTGACAGACCATAAGCCACTACTGTCAATATTTGGCTCAAAAAAGGGTATTCCGGTATACTCAGCACGCCGATTACAACGGTGGGCAATCATTCTACTGGGGTACGATTTCGCTATACAGTACCGCCGGACAACAGAATTCGATGCCTTGTCACGACTCATTAGTGTACAATCAGTTACAGATGAGGACACTGTCATCGCTGCCATCAACATCGAAGACGATTTTCAACGCACGCTCACAGATTGTATCCGGACAATTCCAGTGACAAGGAATGATATAAAGCGAGAATCACAACAGGATCCAACGATACAAAAAGTGTGCAGATTTCTTCACCATACATGGCCTCCTAACCTCACGGGAGACCTCCAACAGTTCAAACGACGCAGTGGATCTCTTTCTGTCATTGATGGTTGTTTGATGTTTGCAGATCGTGTTGCTATTCCCACTAAACTCAGACAAGCAGTCCTTAAGCAACTACATTTGGGCCATCCAGGCATTAACCGAATGAAATCACTAGCCCGCAGCGTGGTCTATTGGCCTAATATAGACACAGACATTGAGCATACCGTTAAACATTGTATCCAGTGTATGGAAGCGCAGAAGAATCCACCTAAGATTGTTGATTCTCGCTGGACATACCCAGAGCGATCATGGTCCAGAATACACATAAACTTTGCTGGCCCTATCAATGGCCTTAGTTTTCTGGTGGTTGTTGATGCCCATTCCAAATGGCCAGAAGTTTTTCCAATGAAACAGACTGACACTCAGTCTACAATAACAATACTTAGGCGGCTATTTAGTCAACACGGCTTACCCGAGACTTTAGTCTCAGACAACGGAACACAATTTGCGTCTGAGTCATTTCAACTATTCTGCAAATCGTGTTGCATAACACACGTTCGGTCACCACCGTATCATCTTCAATCCAAGGACAAGCCGAAAGATTTGTGGACACATTCAAAAGGGCACTACTAAAAGCAAGAGGGGAGGGAACAACAGAGGAGATACTACATGCTTTCCTCCTTTCTTACAGAATAACACCAAATGGAGCTGTGAAGAATGGTCTATCACCAGCAGAGGCACTTATGGGACGAAAACTCTGTACCACACTGGACGCTTTACGTCCCCAGCCACAAAGGCAACAACCAAGCCCTAACAAAACAAAACCATTTTCAGTTGGCACACCAGTGTTTGCTCGGAATTACAGACCTGGCCGGCCAAACTGGGTACCAGGCATCATCCGCAAAATAAATGGACAATTTCTGTATGATGTTCAAGTCGGAAATCAATTCTGGGCACGGCACAAAAACTAGTTGCGTCTCAGATACTCTGTAGGCAACTTAGTGGACAACAGATCAACCATTCCATTTGATTGGTTAATGGACACATTTGAACTGCCATCTCCACCACATCTCATGCAGACAAATTCAGATGAGAATTATCAAAGACCTCCCAGGACTTTGGCCAAAGCGCAGTCGCACTAGAGTCAAGCACCTCCAAGTTGACCCCAGGTGCGCTCGATACAGTTAAAGACTAAAACGGGGAGATGTTAGGAATAACTAAAGAAAAATGGAATTATGTCCCTTGGATCATTAACGAGTTATCGCCCCTTATCGAGTGGCACGGAGTGAAAAGTAAACAACCACAGAGTCAGACTGGCAAATTACATCTCGCGTTACAGCGGCTAAATAACTCATTTCATTCTAATTACACTTTTAATAAATCTGTTAAACCTTATTGTACGGAATGCGATCAAGCAACTTCTGTACAGATTCCAGAGAGAGATTACCGAAGAAAATCTGAGAAGTTTTATCGTAACGAAGATATCACATAGAAAATGTAGGAGGTTTTATTGTAATGAAAATATCCCGTAGAAAAATAGTAACGAAATGGAACTCACGTTCATATCACATTCAATTATCGAAACAGCATTGCCCGGTTTCGTCTCCAAAACACAAAGATCGTAATTCTGTCAAAAGAGAAAGAAAAATATTTGCGACATCTTTTTTTAAATCATGAAAATCTAAATTCAAAAGTTTGTACGTTTGTCCTGAAAAAATGTCAAGTTTGAATGTTTTTATTTCAGCACAGAATATTGTCCAAATATGTAGAATTTTAACATCAGTTGTTTGATCATGAACGAGGGTATCCAAAAGTATCCCACTCTCTCTATTGATGACTGTTCAGGGGCATGTATGTCATGTGACAGATTTACCTGGTCGCAAGTGTTATATCGTTATTTTCCATCTCTCAGACGATTTTACTTACCACGGCTTGAAAGTCTAGACTACGTTATTATTTCATCTAAAGATAGAGGCAGTTCAGAAAAGGTTCAAAATTACAAATTATGGACAATTTCAACAGTGTTCCGCAATGGTCCAGGAGACCAGTGTTCAATCTCCTTGGTCATAAAGACTTTAAAAAAATAGTACTTGATGTCTCAGCATTAAAAGGATCAAGGGTAAGTGGAGTAATCCTGGGAAAGGAGTGGCGCACTCCCCTACATGTTGGTGTAGTAGCATATGAAAAGGGAGCCTTCGGGTTGCCCTCGACTATGGTCGACCACTTTACATTTCTTTTATATATATAACATGATAATCAACTTTTAAAATCACTTTGCAATTTTTTAATTTTTTATTTCACTTGAGTCAGAAGACATCGATCTACAAGTGTTTAATCAACGTTCTCCTTTACTTCTCAAACGTTGAATAGTAAAGCAGCAAAGAACATTAATTTTCCTCTTCCTAATTGACCCGTTATAGTTTACTTTAATTGTGCTCTTACCGGATTCCAGGACCAAGAATTCATCTGGTAGGTGCACCATTTTTACTTATGAGCCAGTGATATATATATAAATACAATATATATATATTGTGTATGTATTTAGGCAGCATTTTCTCATTTATGCAGACATTGTTAAATAACAGAATTCATTCTATTTTTATTTATTTTTTCAATTTTTCTGCTGGTCTTGCTTAAATTAATAAGTGTCATGAACGTCGATTCTTCGTCGAATCATCCCCAGGTGTCAAAAAAGAATTGTGACACATTTATTAATTTTTTAAGACCATCAGAAAAAAGGTATATAATTAAACAGACGAATTCTGTTATTTTTATAACTAAAAGATAACTCTTAGAGAATTAGACCTGAGATGAGGAAAGCTAAATGCTCCTTGTTCTAACTATTTTTCATTGACTCACCTTTATATATATATATATATATATATAATGAAGAAGAATGGAAAGGAATTAGAGAAGCAAAAGTCAAATCATAATTCAATTCAATTGCTCAGAGCAAGGTATATTCCGCAAAAAAGGCAATTTATTCAAGTTAAATTTTCCTTAAGCCAAAGATCAAAATCTTATCATCAGAGGAAGTCGCTGGGATAGATAAGTTGGCAAAGGCCAAGATTTAAAATTTGAAAAAGTAAAATATCTGCCCGAACCCGATTGCTAAAAAGTCCGGTGTCGAAAAGTCCAGCGGAGAGAATGAGATGTAGATAGGTAGGTCGTTAAAAGGCCCGAAAGGTTGTGAGAGAGGAATCAAAGTTAAATTCCAAGAAGCCAATCGGACATTTGCTTGCATTCGGGCAGAATTTTGCCCTGTGTTTCTTCCCCCCTACAACTTTTATTTTATTTTACTTTTTCAAATTTTAAATCTTGGCCTTTGCCAACTTATCTATCCCAGCGACTTCCTCTGATGATAAGATTTTGATCTTTGGCTTAAGGAAAATTTAACTTGAATAAATTGCCTTTTTTGCGGAATATACCTTGCTCTGAGCAATTGAATTGAATTATGATTTGACTTTTGCTTCTCTAATTCCTTTCCATTCTTCTTCATTCTACCTGCTCTATCCTGGAAAAAAGTTCGCTTTTAGTACACCACTTATATATATATATATATATATATATATGAGTGATTGTAAGGTAGTAAGGTAACTCCAATTGAATATGATAAAAAAATAAAAAATTCAATATGGGTGCCAGCAATCCCCCATCAACTGATTTCACAAGGAACTTCCCCCACCTTTACACTCGAAGATTATTGACAGATGAATACTACGAGAGTATTGAAAACAGCAGCCGAGCTCGTGCATAACTTGCAAGTTTCCAGGCAGCATTCTTTCATTTAAAGCAAACATTGTTAACAATAACAGAATTCCTTCGTCGAAAGAGACAGCCAAATGTTGCATACACAATATTAAAACCACATAAAAAATTAGAGAGCTGATACTTACTTTGTCGTTATATTTGATTGAAAGAACATCTCCAAGTGTGAGACAGGCAAAATTTCTTAGAGCATTTTCTAATCTAATAAATTTGTTAAGAAATAAATAAAAACAAAAAAACAAGTAAAAAGAAAATATATATATATCTTGACAACGAGACAACATCAAGCAAAAATAGGTATCTTCAAATTAAGAAATATTATCGAGTAGAATTTTTGGCCAAGGTTACCACTTCTGAGGAGACTTATCTCCCCTGTTTTACATAATTCCTCAAAATTGTGCTCAGGCCAATGGTAAATCATGCAAAATACGATAAAATTGATTTTAATTAACATTGTACTCAATAACGTTTTCTAATTTTTGGTGAAGATACCTATTTTTGCTTCGATTTTTTTGTACAAAATTTGTCATGGTGGTAAATTTTTTTATAGCATAGCAAAAAAAAAAAATATTGAAGGACCACTCTGGCTCCCATCCCACCAGAAAAACGTAAACATAACCGATATGCCTTCAGCCTTGACATCGTCGCCCTCACGCATACCCAGCAGTAGACATGCATCTCATCCAGCGACCTCTATTGCTTCACCTCACCGCCACTGATATAAACAAATAACAGGACTGCCGATGGGGTCCCAAGCCTCTCGGGACTGCTCGCCATCGCATTCATGGATAAATTAGAACGCCATGTCCTTAACTCCTGTCACTCCCCCTCTTCTTCACACGATACGTGGACGACATTCTCATCCTTTCATCATCCCAGGAGGAGGCTAACACAATCTTCAACAACACTGATCCACACATAGAATTTACAATAGAACACCCTGACAGTTCTGGATCCTTGGCACTTCTAGCAATATCTCTGAAGAAGGAACCATAACCACTAAATTCTACAGGAAGCCCGCATGTAGAGACATATTCATACATTACAGATAGGCCATTGAGGCTGACAAAACCACTTGCAACGAAAAATTCCAACAGGTAGTAGAGACCAATGAATACCCCACACCCACCATTGACGGAAACCCCGAAGACGGACGCAACGACAAAATCACTACAGCGATCCGCAAAGCTAGGGAGAACCTCGACATTCAACTAACACACACCCGTCCTTCTATGAACACCAGACAAATGCCACCGCATACACTGCATATCGTATACAGTAAACCACATACAACAAAATATACATCGGTAGTACCGATGAGGCCCCTACATATTAGAGTCAAGGAACACTTACAAACACGCACACATGTGGCATTGATATATCCTGGCCACGGAGAGAAACGTTGGCAACCTTCGAATAAAAGAATCGATACTGATAGCAAAAACTCGTCCCCAGATAAACCACCGACTCGAATTAGGATCATTATTTCTAGTCTGATACAGTTTCACATCTCACTCTTGTATTGATTTTATCTTAATTTGATCCTTAAATGAATAACAAAAAACATCATCTCAAATACGAATTAACAGAGGAAAAAAATAAAAATAAAATTAATAAGTAAATAAAATAAATTAAAAAAAATAATAAACTAAACCTATAATAAATAATATGATGATTATTAATAAAGCACTCACTAGACATTGAATGCATAAATAAAAATAAAGAAATTATTAAAACAATATAAGGAATTAATTATGCCCACACATGAACATAAAACAATTAAAAAAAAGAAAAAAAAAGGAAATATACATTTGTTAGAAAAATAACTAAATTTAAAAAAGCGACTTGAGCATCATTAAACAGACCCAGACCTCCCTTCCATTATTCTAGCATTACAGATACGAGCGATGAATCAACAAATAAAACCAGTTTCTTAAAAAGAATTATCGTTTCATCATTCAAGATTTACTAACGTTTACGTTTTCTCATTCTTTTCTTTATAAACAAAGGGCAGTCTGAAGAGGAGCATAACTGACTTCTTCATTTTTTGGCTAAGAGCAACGTTCTTTTAGACTGGGGCAATTTTAATTTTTTTGTCCCACTTTTTTAGAAGCTGGACTCCTTACATTAAAAACCGACTTTGTGTCTAATGTCGTCATCTAATACACTTTCAATCCTTTTATTAAGCTTTTTTACGTATTTCAAGTAGCAAAGTCGGAAAAGCCAACATTTCATAATTTCACTAGCAAAGGCACACTGTGTTTGCCCAGGATTGAAAGTGACCCTTATATGCATTAGATAAAGAAGTCCCTATTTACTAGGTCGGTGAGGAATTCATTAAAAAGAGGAACTCTGGATTGGGACAAAAATTTTAATTGCCTCGGTCTAGAAGGATTTCTCCTTCTCTGACAAACCACAGAAAAGATGAAGTGTAGTATCAGAACAGATACGGTACGTTGCTCTTACCCAGTCAGTTATGCTCTTCTTCGACTGCCGACATCCCCACCCTTTAATGCAAGAAATGAGCTATTTATTCATTTAAACATAATTATCATAAAAATAATTTTATGCAATAAAAATAATTATCATGCAATAAAATATAATTATAAATATGCAATAAATATAATTAAACTCACTCAATATGACATGAACAATAAAATTTACAAGAAAGGATACACGGCTTTAGGATTTGTAATGTCAAGAAATGATATTTGTTGTGGTTGAAATTTTGCAAAGGTCGCAACAGGCAGATTAACATTTTCGACAGTGATCTTCGTCCCTTCTTCCAACAGAAGGTTCTTCATCATCTGAAAAGAAGAAAAAAATAGTTTTAAAATCAAAAGAAAATCATTGATAAGTGCTCCAATGGTATCACTAAGGTCTCAATAACTTCGCCATCCGCACATATTTTCTCCATATCTGAGTTTGCATGCGTCTCTGTTGTCTTACACTTCTTGCACATAAACTCGTTGTCCTCTTTCAACCACTTCTTGTGTACTCAATGTCTGCTTATACCACACAAAATTGAGTTGCACCCGACTTCTTCCTTATCACAAACTGAGAATTTTCTTGTTTCCATGAAAACCGAGTATTCAGCAATCTCTCATAATAGCATTTCCATGCATCCTTTTTTGTCCTGTTCATTTGTTGCTACACTCCATTGTCATTTCGAATGTACTTCTCTCTAACAATATACATTTGGTTATCCATTTGCAGTATATCTGCAAACTTGGCTTTAAAAGCTTGCCAACAGATACACATCCTTATTACCAGACGTTTGCTTCACTCATTCCATTGTTTCTACTTTTCGTACACTTCTAAGCTTCCTTAAGTTTGATCTGTTATCTCCAACAGTGTATCCTTCCACTTCTTCCACATTTCCTGAAGTTGATCTGATAACTGAATGCTCAATCACTTAACCTTCACACCCTTTCTCCTGCGGAATTTGCCTCCTTTCTTCAAAGTCACAAAAAAACTGGTTTATGCTGTGTCACAATTTCTTCCCCAGTTCTTACTTTCACATAACTCAAGAGCTTTCTGTCCTTTTTCCTTACCAACAGATAATTTGAGTCTTTGCTGTTCGAGATTCATATGTAACAAGAGAAATGATATGAGAATGATGGATGTGTAATTCGAGTCTGATGCCATCAGAGGAAGATTACATCTGGGAGATGGGCGCAGAACAGGAGACTTTGTTGGTTTGGTCACATTAAAAGAATGGATGAGAGTTCTTGGGTTAGTAGATGTAGAATAGTTGAGTTAGGGATAAAGACTCTTGGTCCGAGTCAAGAAAAGAAAGAAAAGATTAGAATAGTCCATTATGAACAAAAGGGACGGATACTTACCCAATATGGCAGATAAACAAGTCCTTCTTCTGCTACGAATTCTAAGACGCCGCAATGTGTGTGTCTGTTCATTTCTGTATTACTCAATTTAAATAACATCGGATACATGATGTTCGACCGGGCTAAAAAAATAAGAAGACAATTAAAAAATATTTGAGAAAATAGAAACTTTTTTTAATAATAAACTAGAATATTCGTCCAAGGACAAGTAAAAAAATCTCCTTACAAACGTTAAAATCACCTTATGTCTAGAATCCTTATTTCACAGGTTTGATCACAAAATCCATTACATGATTTTGATTCTAGAAAATGTCCAAAAGGGATCTTTTTTTAAGTAATTGAAATTCAGAGAACTTAAAGGGATCTTAAGAAGAAATTAAAATTCAGGGAATGAAAGAAATTCAATGCAAATCTGAAATATTTGAAGTTTCAAATGAGAGATTGTGCCCATTAACACTTTAAAATACTCTAAAGAAACTGAAATTCAGCAAGTATTAATTGATGTCTTTCACAAAAATCAGAGATATCTGAATTTCCACGAAGGACTTCCACCTTCTCTTTGCTCCCTTGATTAAACCAAATATAGCCCATGTTACACACCTTTATGTGTGTGCAAAATAGGAGTGAATCCTGTACATAGAAATACCTAAAAATGTTAATATTATTCGAATTTCAAAATTGCACATCTACAAAATTTGTCTGAAAATAAATACCGGTGACAAAAAAAATTACAGAATCGACGCCATTAAATAAAGTCAAGAGAGATGTGGAAAAAAGGAATTATCTCCCTTGAATATCATGATCATGACGGCGATATTCAGTGTACGGTTAACTACTGGATGAATTTCCATAATTTTTTGTGACTGGTATTAATTTATTGCTAGTTTTTTCTTAACATCCATATTCGATCTAGGTGGAACCATGGAGAAGCATCAAAAGTTAGAATACATTATTTCCACACAACCCTTTCTTCCATTCCCCACTGTTCTCCAGAGTGCACTCACTTCCCATGTTGTGATCAATTCCACACCTCTTCAAATCCTTCTTAAAACAATCCTTGTACCACTTCCTCTATCTTCCAACTAGCTTCCATATTTAGTTCAGAATAAAAAATATTAAACGATTTTGAAGCCCAAAAACAACAATGTATTTGTAATGAATAATTACAAATAAGTTTCCCTATTTTGAATTATCTCTCCTTCAGAGAACTCCCATGCTTTTTACTATCAATATATAAATAGCAGCACTAATATTGTACTGACATTCTATGCTGAATAAAGCTTTCTCAAGTTACATCTCTTCTCGTTCGTCATTAAAAAAAACTTGAAGGAAAAAAAACAGATACTTACTGAGTTTATCAAGTGCAGACGTAGGCATGATAACTGAAACATACAAAAAAAACAAGAAAATAATTTTTTTAAATTACAAGAACATGCTTTTCTTTTGTACTGGCGACATTTTGTTCGGCATCTTCTGGTTGTTTACGTAAACAGTCAGCAGATGCTGAAGCACTTAAGCCAATCAGAACGCTTGAAAAGCAGGCGACAATTTTTACCTGTACTAAAAAAAAAAAAATCTCGCAAAAATAAAAAAGCTTGTACAGGTTAGGGTAAAAAAAAAACAGTTGTTTTTTTTAACCCTAACCTAACCGTTTTTTTGTCCGGTTCAAAAGCTGTACCAGTACGAAAAAAAAAAAACGAAAAAAAACATCAGTATAAATCGTTTCATTCATTTACATTTCATTCATAAGACACAATTTATTGTGAAAAAAAAAAATTTCATTGGCAAAAAAATGTTGCTTAGTGGAACATTCCAGCTTTTTTGGTGTTCCTTCACTTTTACTTATTTGGTTACTCAACTGGTCACACACTGGTCACACACTCATAAAATTCTTGGCCTTTTGGCTAAGATCAAAGTGTAGTATCTGTTCCGATGGATACTGCACCCCATACTGGTGTTGTCTTGGCCTTTGAGTCTTGATTTACGCCGGTCAATGGATCTGTCCTGTGCAGTTCTGGGGGGTCCACCTTCCCAGGCTTTGCTTCCTCTCTTTGGGGAGGAGTAATTTTATTGCTTACTGCCTGAGGCGCCCTTACCGGGGAATGCCGACGGGGCTGCCCAGGCAATTTTTAAATCCCACTTTCCTGACCCGACCTTGGGTCACATCTTACTTGTGGGAGTAAGATAAAAACTGGCCTTGTGCCTAACTCCTGGAGAGGAGTAAATCAATACTCAACTGGTCACACAATTGAGCTCTAAATACTGAATTCTATATGGTGCTACAAACAGGATACATGCAGGGATCTCTGCTCGATCAGCTACAACCTATGCCGTCACATTTGCAAGTGAGAAGCTAACAAAGGAGAACCTAGAAATGATGGATCGGGCCATGTTAAAAGGGCTAGGGGGTCACATCAAGAATCCCTTTCAATCCCTAAACAAACTCTCTGCTCAGGCAACTTCTAGCAGCAAATCTTGAAATGACCCTCCCCCAACAATTCAAAAAATTCACTGGTCACACGGTTGAGCTGTACTGAAGTAAAAAAATAAATTGTCATAGAAATAAACATACGGTGTGTGTTTTTCTTTCATTATTTTTCCTTTTGACAAGCCGCCTTGGACTTTTCTGCCTGTTTACGTAATTCTGCGTCGGCAAAAGTCGGTTTTGTCTGGGTTAAAAGTTGTACCAGTACCAATTTTTTTGTTTTCATCTTGACTTAGATGTTGTGAGACATTGTCATAATGGACATGGCATTGCCCGGCACAAACAATCTGTCAATGCTCGTTCTTGCAAGTGGCTATCATTCGTCCAATGTTTTGTACACAGTATTGAGACCGAGCCACTCAACGTTTCAACTGAGATCGGCTAAAAACTGAAACGGTCGCTTGTATTTATTGTATTTGTCATTTTTTCCCCCCCTGAGCTGCGGTGTCAGGATTGACAGAAGATCTTTGAATGGAAGTCGCTCCAAACAAGGCGTGAAGCAACTTAATGTAAGGAGCTAACAAGAACGAAAGATGATTATCGAAGACAGGAGATGCCTATTGGCCTTAGTCTTGAAAAGACCAAGGCTATAGGTAGGAGGTAAACAGTAAGCAGGAAGAGAGTTCACTAGACCAACGAGTCAAACGAGCTGGAACAAAAGAAGCAGGGAAGAGACTGAGAGTAGCAACATCACGTCTGTGAGAGAGAGTGGGCAATCGTGTTTGCACCTTAACAAGAACAGTCCAAATATTCCGTAATTCTTGATTTAAGATTTAAAGTTTATATTTAACTTTAAAAATAAAACATGTTTTTTCACTTGGAAATAAGATTTAAAAAGTCATCTTTTAAAGTAAAACTGATTTGTAATAATACGAATACAAAATTTTTCTACTTTCTGTTGTTGAACATGATCTGCACTGCTAGACACCATCCGACACACTCCCCCCAACCCCCCTTAACCTTCCTATGCACTCCCCTTTTTACTCCCCCACATTAACACCTTCCTAAACACTCCCCCCAACTTTAACCCTTACTCTAACACTTTCCGATGCACTTCCCCCAACTCCCTTTTATCCCTCTAACCCTTCCAACGCACTCCCTCAACTCCCTTTTTACCCCCCACCCCACATTAACCCTAATCTTAACACCTTCTGACGCACTCCCCCAACTCCCTTTTTACCTCCCCCCACAGTCATGTAACTCTTGACACATCTGGGCACCTGAATGCAAACATATGTCCCACATAATATTATGTTTGCTTTAAGAGGATGCAAATTCGATCCATACTGGGTCCTTTTACACTGCTGCACCGGTAAATTCCTAACCGGGTTTCTTTACATGGCTGCACCTGTAAATTATTATTCCTAACCCTAACCGGTAAATTCTGCACCTGTAAATTATTATTCCTAACCCTAACCGGGTTCTTTTACATGGCTGCACCGGTAAATTATTATTCCTAACCCTAACCAGGTTTATTTACATGGCTGCTGCACTGGTAAATTATTATTCCGTTACACAAGAGTTACGAAGAAAATACAGGCTTCACCTCCTCCCGTATAAGAGTTGAGAATGAAAAAAAAAAAGGTGCTTCTTTCGTTTCTACAATGACATGAAAATATTTAAAGAAATGTATAAACTTTGTTATGTTAGTTGATAAGATTGTACAGAAAAAATTACGCAAATTCATTGAGTATTTATTATATTATAAGAAAAAAGAAAAAAACGATTTTACGTATCAGTAGACATTTAGTTAAGCATAAGGGAGATAACTTGGCGACCTATGATAAAATCTGACGATTGATAGATATGGCGGCCAACCGATAAAATTGTTTTTTATCTTTAATATAATAAATACTGGATGAACTTGCGTAATTTTTGGTGTACGGTCTTCTTTTCAGCTACCACGTAAGTACAGAACAGATATTTTTTTTTAAGAGAGGAAACGAAAGAAGCACAGGAAAAAAACCTAAGTTGGACCACTTACTTTTTCCTCCTTTCTCCAAGTCATCCCGATCGCCCATCATCGATACGGAATAACATTTGTAACTACTTTTAAAGTAGTTCCCAATGTCAGAGAAGAATGCACTGAGGTTAATCTGAAAAAATAAATAACGTAAAAAGATAAATAGTAATAAAAATAAATAAAAGTTATCTACTGAGTGAGAAAAGGTGAGTTATGTTGTGAGGCTGAACTGCTGGAGAAGCTGAATTATCCAAATCATTTGAAGAAAGATTTTTTCTGGCTGAATTGTGCCTCAAAATGAATAAAACTCCAAGATTATTTATAACTGGAAAGTTAGCCCTTTATTTGAGTCCCATAGAAAAAATTTTTTATACTAAGGCCAAAAGCCACTCAAGGATGAAGGTTAGTGAGATTGTTAGCTGGATGATGAAACAGTATTATGAAAGGAACTATGATTAAAAAGGAACATATTTGTTGACATTGAACTTGAAAACGATCGTGGTAACGTGTTCCACACAACAGGTGGGAAATTCTTGGAAAGAAACTTTGTTCATGAAAGTTGTTTTTTTTGGGAGGGGGCAATCAAGCACCTACTATGGAAATATCGGTAGAGTAGGGAAAGACTAGCAATGTCTATTCTGTGAGAAAGGGGCTGCAGGAAAAGAAGAGACATTCCGTCATAGGTAGAGGATTGCATCAGGAGTCGGATACTCTCTGGAGTGGTAGAATGATCCAAATTGACACAGTGAGGGTTGGGTGGTGTTTCCTAGTCGTTAACTCCTCAACTTGGCAATTTTCTCCGTTTCCTGATGATGTCATTCCCGCATGGCATGAATGATATTAAAAGTACCAATCTTCACACAGAGAAAAAAACACGAAAAACTAAAACATTTCTTAGTTGAAATTTAAAAAAAATCTCATCAAAAATGTTCAATATTACTTTCATTTTATGTTAAAGTCTTTAAACTCACATCTGAATTATTTTGCACATGAAGGAAGGTCAAGCACCAGCTGAAGGTCAAGATTAGATGTAATAGATTACATTCCTCGGTTTTTGAAAAAAGGTGGATACAAGTAGCGAGGAGTCAAGTATGTGTTCCCTGCCCGAGCCAGGTGCATGCAGTTCCTGGTCCTGTTGGACCCCAGCCGTACAGGTAAGTGTAGCCTCTTAGTTAGTCGAGTGAATGAGTTAACCCCCCCCCCCCCCCCCGAGTAATAGAAATCCTTCAAGATGCTCACTCCCCATTTTGAATCAGTCCTCAGTCTCCCCCAATTTATCTTGGTAAGACACCACCCATGCTCCAACTCTGTCCTCTGATTTCTTTTTTCTCCCACTTAGAGACTGTTCTGAACAAACTAGAAAACAGTGGGAGGGTCTATTATTTAGAAAAGGTTGGGAGGATTGTATTTACAGAATTTTTGTTTTTTCCCCACTCCCCATGTCTTAAGTAGGACGGCACATAGAGTAAATGTGGTATTGTGGTGACTGAAATGATTTTAGTTAAGAGTAGGATAGGCTACTATTAACGAAATCGAGTATATATATAAGAAAATATGACAATGCAAATTACAAATGTATATTATACAGAAAATTAATTTATTGAAACTGTTTAAAAAATAAACATGCAAATTAGGAATATATTAAACCGTTTTTGCAAAATGTTATGTCGTATCATTAAACAAGCATAAGCTGTTTTGATGTTAATATAGTTAGGATAGATGGAAGAAAACTTTCGCATTTATTCATTTAGAAGTTGCCAAAAGCTACCATTCATCTTTTATGACATCATCCAATAATTTCAAATATAATCATTTGTTTTTTTATCTGACCCCTCCGTCTTAATTATATACGTCATTCGTCTGCTCTATTCCACTAGCTTTCTTATCACCCCTCCCCTTTATTTAATCGTCTTTTGTGACGTCATTCAGTGTGCATAAGTGATAAATACAACCAAGATCCACAAAGTTTGATGTTAATCGCTCCCGTTTCCAATCGGGTGTTCTTGGTGTTTTTAAAGGTTTTTCGAGGGCCCTCAGGCAGAATCTGGCATCGAAAACCGTAGCAAATATGTAGTTTCATTGTTACGTCATATGACGTCATGGGGGAACCCCCTCTGAAGCCCTCCAATAAAGTAATGTGACGTCAGGGGGGGAAACACCCCTCAAACCGATTCGTAACTTTTAGACAGATAGATATGAAAATAAATTTAAAAACAGTATTTATTAAAGCTATTTATTGTAGATCAGCTACCCCCCCCCCCATGAGATTCTACATTTTTAGACGATTAAAAAACAAACAATTACTTTTGAATTTAGAGTGGGAGCATCAGTTTCGCATATTCCGGGTCATTCTAGCGTTTTAAGGCAGTAAACCATTCTTGTATATTGGAAATAAATTCTGTGCGTTATTTTGTTTGTTGTGGGGTTTCTACTTTTTTAAGCGATTACGTGTAATTTTACGCCCTAAAAAAGTTATAATTTATATACGAACACCCCTTCTAAATTTTAAAATATTTTTTTCTTCTTTCCGTCAAGTTTTTTCAGGGTGTTCACATGTAATCGTCTAATAAAAAAATAAAAACTAGAATCTCATTTTTAGCGAGAGCTGAGGGTAACAGACATTGTTTTATATAGTATTTAATTAAATCATTTTATCTTTATTATTCGATTACATTTTTGTACCCCTCAACCTTTAAATTATGACATTTTTTTTTGTTTGAAATTTAATTATTATTTTATATAATTTAAGGCACTGGTACAGCTTTTAAACCAGACAAAACCGACTTTTCGTTCGGCTTTGTTCCGTAAAAAGCAGACGGCAACTTGTAAATTGATTAAATCATAAGTATTTCCAATAAAGAAAAAAATGGGTGAAAAACAAAAGCAAAATAACTGGGCACATGTTCGTCTTTAACCACTGTCCGTTTTTCACAATTTTTTACTGACCATTTTTCTTTTCTTGGTGTACACTTATCTATCAGGCTGCTAGAGAATTCCGGCGTTTTTGGAATTTTTTTTCAAATATTTTACATTTTAGGAGGGGGATCAGTTTCCAATGTTAATTCAACGTAGACTGATCCCCCTCTTTTTGACCATCTTAATTTAAAAAAAAATCTTTTTCGGTGTACGATTACCTATCATGTCAATAGAGAATTCCGGGGGTTTTGAAAAGAAATTTTTTTAAATTGTGATTTTAAATGAGGGTTTTGCTAAGAATTTAAAACGACTTTCTATTCGACAGTTTAAAGGCTTCTAAATCACGAAGTAATTCATTCTTTTTTGTTTCAAAACAAGTTTAAAAACAAACTTAAAATGGCTGACTTGTTTACGAAGAAATCGAAATGCATTGTAATGGATTTTCGTAATGAAATTATTTTTTATATAAGATTTTAAAAAACGTTTTAGTACTTTTAACCTATTGCAATTTTTATTCAAATAAATATTAGATTAATAGTAAATTAAAAAATAATTCAATGTGTAAAGTTACATTGTTACGAGAAATGTACACATACGCGAAAAATGATCACAAATATTGGGATTGAATAATTATCCAATCAATAAAGTCAAGTCAATAAAGTTACAAAAAATACTAACAATGAAATGAAGTTATTTATTTACTTACCATATTTGTCTTTTTTGGTTCAATATAAGAAAATTGGTCTTTTTTGTTCCTGTTAAAAACGAAAAATGAGTTTCAACAAAAAAGAAAGATTTAGAAATGTTTTGTGTTGTGTTTCCGGTTTCGAACCGGAACCGGAAGTTTAACGGCAAAAGATGCGAGTTATCTCCCGTTCAACCCACTTCAGTCTTCCGCCATAATAATAATAGAACTATCTGATAATTTCGCGTATTTTCTGTGTATATGTTTTTTCCGCCTCTACGTGATTTACGCATCATTATTATTTTTGGTAGAACTTCAGTACAGTTTGTAAAATAGAAAGTATCCGGTTATTTCCAAGATTTTTATGGTTTTGTGGCTTCTTGTTTTAATCTTATTTATTCGAAGTTTTTTTTTTTTGAAACATTTTATATGGGATTAGAAAATGTTATGAAGTGTAATAAAAAGTAACGTTATCAAGAAAGAAAAAAAGAACTTTCGATTGATAATTTGTTTGTTAAAATTAATTCAATAAAATGCCATTCGCTTGATAATTTGATTAATTCAATGTTGTGTTTTTTTATTTCAAAAATAAAATGTGTGTTTTATGTAAATATTATTTATTAAACTAAAAAATAAAATAAACAAATGTATTATTATTATTCGAAGGAACAATAATTAAAAAAATCGCATAAACAAGAAATGCTAACAAAAACGTTTTATTTTTAATTTCTGGTCATCCGTTCGTCACGTGACGCAGTATTTGTTCCAAGACAAAAACATAAAAATCTTGGAAATGGCCGCCGCATTGGAAAATGCGAACAGGAAAGAAAAATCCCAATTATATTTTAGGCCGGATTTTTTTCTTCAAAAATTTGTTTAATTATTAATTTATAATAAAATCAAACTGGTACTTGTACAGCATTTGGACCAGACAAAACCGACTTTTGCCGACGCAGAAATACGTAAACAGCCGGAAAAGGCCGAATCAAAACGAACCAGCGTTAAAATCAAAATGGGGCGGCTTCTTAACAGAAAACAAATAATGAAAGAATAACATACACTCACGGCTTTACGCGCCCCATTACTTTTGGAGCTGCTCCCGCTCCTGCTCCAACACCCAAAATTGGAGCTGGCTCCTTTCACGCTCCCCATTTTCAAAACGGAGCCGCTCCTGCTCCAACTCCTACAAAAAAGGAGCGGCTCTTTTTTCAGCGCTCCATAATGAAAATGTATCTCGTCTATATGGGTGGGGATGTAAGACCGCTAATATTTTGAGAGTTATAGGAGAACACGTCGGACGAAGTATAGGATTATACGTAAATTTTCGTTTCCTGAGGTATAAAATAGAAATCCAATTTTAATATTCATTACAAAAATTTGACCCGATATATTTAGATTTGTTTTAAGTAAATAAAGTTAATCGTCGTGTTTAATATTTGTTTGTTTTACGAACGTAACTATATTGTATAATGTATATTATTATTTACAACAGGGAAACGCACAAGTCACACAAATCGATTTATCCATTTTTTCTTTCAATAGTACAATTTGGGCCGAAAAAAACCCAATGAAGTTTATTTTTTTAAAAGTTGGCCAAAAAATATCAATAAATTGTCAATAAACAATCCATTTAATCTAGACCTTGGGAGTTGAAAAAATATCGGGTAAAATTTTCCTCCCCCCGAAAAATTAACTGGAGCAAGTTTTCTAGGTGGGGCAAAAAAACATTTATTAAAATTAAAAATTTGAATAAAAAGGTGAAAACGTCTATATTTGAAATCTCTAACAAAAACAAACTGTTTACAATTTTGATATTCGATAATAGATTTTTTAAGATAAAGAAAGATATCTACTTCGGTTCTAAAAAGACAACAATTAGTCAGAAAGTCTAATTATTTGCTTTTTTAAATCAAAATTTAAGATATTTTCTTTAATTTAATTAAGTTTAAACATCGGTTTAGGGATCGCTGTTTTCTTTCGCTCATTTCGCTTGGTATTCGACCAAATTTTGGATGAAACTGATTGTTGGTCTTAATTATATTTTTGGTCCTGAAATAAGATTCTCATTTACTTTTTAAAGTGTTGAGAATCTAACTTTAATTCCAGGTTTTAATCGCTGGCGGCCATGTTGGTTTTTATTGCTTTTTTCCTTGGACTAAAGATATTTTTTACTGCTTTAACATTTTATTACACACAAAAAAAAACTTTCAACATTCTATTTACAAAAGCAAGTTTTAACGGAATTTTAACAAATTTAAAAGCAAACATAAAAAGGTTAGTCGTGAATTCAAGAATAACAAAATGTCGCCGAAAAGACGACAGGTAAAAATGTGGCATAAAAGTTCAATTTGATATATGCTAAAAAATAAATTAGAATTTTTTGTCAGGACAAAATGTACCATTTCACCCCAAAAATCGATTTTATCGAACATTTGGGTGAATACCGAGCGAAATGGGTGAGAAAATCCAACGGCCCCTATAGTATAATTGAACCTAAAATTCTTTATTTAAAAACATGAATTAAAAGAAAAATTGGCTTATTTATTCAATCAGCAATAAAAAGTTCAAATCTGTAAGAAAATAACTTCAAAGACATCTATAGACTCACTGGCGCATTTAAATTGTCTCCTGCCTTAAAAAAACTATCCCATCAAAAATTTAACATGTCGATGTAAAAATGTTCTGTTTCCATGCGTAACTCTCTCGTTCTTTCTCCCTCTCTCTCCCTTCTTCTCCCTCTTCCTTTCTCTCTCTCATACATTCAGAGATATAATTTTAAAAAATAACTCAGAGTAAACTCTGAGACTTACTTTTCTTTTCCTTTTTATTGCTGAATAAAAAACTAATGTTTAAAAAAAAATCAAATAATATTGGAGCGAGAAGCGATAAAACCACCGCTCTGTAGTCCCAAATGGAGTTGCTCCTGCTCCACTCCCGCTGAATATAAAATTACCCCTCCTCCCCTTCGCTCCAGCAAAAAGGAGCGTCTGGAGCGCACTCCTTTCTGGAGGGCTCCGTAAATCTCTGCATACACTGTATGTTTATAGGGCAGGTGAAGCGGTCTTTAGCGTTGGTGGGAATCACCTCACTGGATTAGTGTCAGGAAGGGCGTCCGGCCTACAAAAATCTAGCCTCAATCAATTGAATTGTCATCAAAAAAAAATCTGTGCAATTTAGAGATAGGTTAGTTTGGAAGTCAATTTCTAAAAGCCGTCCAACACAGCAGCTAAAATGGATGTTAAAAACCAAATATGACGATGATATTATATAGCTGCTCCCCTATAGACAATTAAGATACACGAAAAAGGGAATTTTACCATTGTATTCGACCATCAGAAGATTAGCCTTATCAACTTTATGAATCCTGTAGTTGAACAACATAACAATTTGTTCCGGTGCAGAAAGACATCACAAGTATATTTGTTGATGAAATTCATATAAATTCTTATGAAGCTGCAACAAGTGCCTTTGTTTTTATGCTTGGCAGTGTATTCTCACATTATAATGATGTTGTGAATGTTAGACCAACTAAATCTCTTAAAGCTGATAACTTATAAACGTTGAATAATGGGTTTAGAGGAGATCGGCCTTACAGTATTATCTGCTATAACACTACATAATAAATAACATACAATAAATAAGAGCTACGTCTTTCTTTTGTAGTCCAGCAAACCGTTCAATTGTATATCGGCATCTGCTTAAACTGGCTTTAATTAGAATTGATTTAGTATTGCATAAGAGAAATGAACGTGACATATATATTATGTGGCAAGTTGAGGCAAGGTTTGTCCAGTACCGGCAACTTAGCAGGTATCAGTATAATATGTCTATATACCAAATGTTTGAATATGAAAAAAACAACTCTGAATGTTGTCATTATTAAAACCGAGCTACTCAATTGAGACGCCCCTACCGGGGAATGCCGACGGGGCTGCCCAGGCAATTTTTAATGGCCAGAGTGCTCACCTCTCGGGCGCTGGCTTTTCAAACCCCACTTTCCCGACCCGACCTTGGGTCACATCTTACTTGTGGGAGTAAGATAAAAACTGGCTTTGTGCCTAACTCCTGGAGAGGAGTAAATCAATACTCAATAATCGAAGTATAGATTTGAAGAATTCACAAGAAACGAACTAAGAGGACAAGGGGGAAACAATGTTTATAAATTTATATAATGATGATGATGTTACTCAGTGCAGAGAAGTACTTCCTTTTATACATTAGTAAGAGGGATGAGACCCCTTTGTGTATGTGCAGAAAATGGACGTAGTTGAGAGATTGGGGTGGGTGATGACCTTTTGGACGTTAGAAGGAAACTGACCTTATTGAGGGATTGTTAAAGAAAGTGGCATTTTGTGTGTGTCGTAGACTTCTGAGTATTTGCGAGAAATGTGCTCTTGCTGGATGATGATCGATGGTTGTTATCAGATTTGGGAGAAGATTTTTTTTTTTAAACAGTTCATTCACCCCAAACAAGGCAGGCCACTGTAGACGTAAGGGGCTACTGAGAAAAAAGGGTGAAGGTTTGGGGGGTCAACCTAAATTGGGAGCTGCGCAGCGAGATGTCTGTTTACATTAGTTTTTAATTTCTGCATGTCAATAACGTCAGGAAAACAGGGAGCAGGGAGGGAGTTCCAGAGTCCAGCAGCACGAAGAAAGAAGCTTTTGGAGTAGAAAGCTATTTGGCATCTGGGGGCCTCCACAGTGAATGGATGGGATTTGGCAGATTGTCGGGTTGGTCGAGTGAAAGAAATTACGTTGTTGGGGTACCAGAGCAGCAAGCTCGTTAGAAATCTTCCTTCCACTAGGTAAGTCATAATTCTTCCATTGAAGTACTTGTAAAACAGGCACAAGGAAGCAACATTGCGGCGATAGGACAGGGGCTGGACCTATCAAGTTGGCGACTCTTTTTTGGATGGTGGCTTTGTCAGGTGTGAGGAGTTTACTGGCACGGTAGAGGGAGCCCACCTTCTTTGCTCTCAGATAGGGTATTATTTGCCATGACAATCGGTGGTTGAAGATGTTTCTTGTAGTTATTGAAGGAAAGTAGCTTTATCTTTGCAGCATTAAAAGTTACCATCCAATTTTGGCACCAATCCACTACAGACTGGAGGTCATTTTCTAAGGATCCAGCCATTGCCTCAGATATGTGTGCGTCAGTTTTGCCCACATGACGAGAGTAGAGCGTGGTGTCGTCAGCAAATATTCCTATCTCAGTCTCACTGACATCAGGGAGGTCATTTATGAAAATCAGGAACAGTAGAGGTCCAAGGATGGATCCCTTGCTTAAATGAACGGCCATCGAGAACAACCTGGATCTTTCTTTTTCTAAGGAAGGATTTGTGGCAGATCAATACATCGATGAGACGAACGGGCATTGAAGGAAAGTGCTAGACCCCTTTTCTTTCTAGGTTCGTTCGGCTTACTCTCTCCTCTTCTGTCCTCTTCTCCCTCTTCTTTTTCTTTCTTTCTTCTTGAAGAGGGGATTACAGTACCGGTCAGGATCGTAAAAATAAGTGATAACAGATGTGGCCGAAGTGTGAACTCAGGAAAGTGTTCACACATGTTTATCAAGTGAGTGCGAAATAAACTTTTAATAAAACCAGGATAACTCGCCTCACTCAATGAAGACAGCAACAACAACAAAAGCACCCTACTTGAAGTGCGGACCCCAGATCCACTTTTAAGCACGCCTGCTGTCTTCCCCAGAATAACAGCTTAACCAAGAACGCACACAAACACACACACACGCAAACTTTAATTAAGGACAACGATAACGCCCGTGTCGTTTCAAACATTTTTATCCTGTACAAACTTTGTTTTATTTTACATTTTTGTAAAATTGTTTACATATAAAAGTTTTATTCTTGGGCTTTACAGTTTCTTCTTTTTATTAACAATATTATATTGTCAAAAGTTAGCACTCACTAACTGGTGATCCTTGTTATCGAATCGGTCTCAATTTATCTACACAAAATTAATTGTTTAGTGTGATGGGTTGGATCCCTAAAGACGCGACCGTCGTCTAAAATACCAGACCCCAAACAGGGAACCAAAAGTCTACCCCACAGATTTAATTATATTAAATATTTGTCCAGTAAATACCATATGAGTGCAGTTTTAGGAGAAGCCCTTCATGCCAGACCTTGTCAAAGGCCTTGGATATATCGAGCGCTATTGCCCTAGTTTCACCTGCTTTGTCCAGTGTATGGTATATGCGTTCAGAGATGACCGTTAGGATATCTGCAGTAGATCATGCTTGTCTGAATCCGTATTGATGATCAGAAAGAAGTATAGCGTTAACTAGGTGCTGGACTATCGCTAGATTGATTAATGATTCAAAGATTTTAGGAAAGATCGGGAGTAGACTGATTGGGCGGTAGTTTAGAGGATCAGTTCTATCTCCAGAATTCTTGAATACTGGTACCACAGAGGCAATTTTCCAACTATCAGAGAAACAAGATTCAGCAAGGCATTTGTTGTATAGTTTGGAGAGGACAGAGGCCAGTTCAGCAGAGCATTTCTTTATTACTATTACTGGTATAAGATCAGACCCACAGGCTTTGTTTTTTATGATATCTCTGACCTGAGATGGGGTGATGACCAGGTTCTCAAGTGTGGCTTCAGTCTGCAATGGGAATTTAGGGAGGGGGTGGTTTGCTGAATCCAAAGCTGGGTAAGTAGTTCAGCCCTATCAGTTGGCATGCAAACGACATCATTGTGATTTGATAGCGGGGTATTGTTCATCACACTATTGTAGATTTTCCAGAAATCACGAGTACCTAGTTTCTGTGACTGAATGCGTTTTTTCGTTATCTCTGTATACCTTCTCTTTGCTGCATCTATCACTACTTTGCAATCATTTCTTGTCTCTACAAATTTCTGTCTATTCGCAGTTGACTTATGGTGGCTGAATTGTCGGAACGCATGCTGCCTCTCAGCAATAGCAGCTGCACATTCTGAGGTGAACCATTGAGGAAAGTGGGGTTTGCTGAAGAATTTTTGCGTCGGGACATAAGCATCAATGCCTGCTTTGATCCATTTGCACACTGATCAGCAGGGAGTGAGAATGTTTCACCCCATGGAGCGTCGCTGATGTGATCCCTGAGGGATTCAAAATCAGCCTGCTCATAGTTTCTTGTCGTTTTGAGCAACGGCTCATCAGGTGTTGGACGAGTTTTTAAGGTGATAAGTATCATTACCACAACGTGATCAGAGTTTCTGAGCGGGCTATGGGCATTTGCCCCACAAGCCTCGGGTGTGAGGTCAAGAACAGGTCGGGAAGTGAGGCTTGCTGGTCCGCACGATCAGGAAGGCGGGTCAGAAAAGTGACAGCCTGTGAGAGGTCGTGAGCTGAGGAGAAATTAAAAGTAGAGTTCCCAGCTGCATCAGTAACACTGGAGAATCCTAACCAGTCACGGTGGTGTGCATTGAAATCCCCAAATACATGTATTTGGGCATTCGAGTCGGGGGAGAGTGCTCTATCTAAGCTTTCAGAGACAGAGTCAAGCAGTGTCCTGGGTCGAAGACGGTGATGCAATCTACAGCACATGTAGGCTTGGTCATCTGATTCTAATCTATGTTCAAGGGGAGGGTGTTCCGAACATATCCCGAAGTTGGGAAGAGGTGATGACTAGATCAGCGAGTGTGGCTTTAATCGTAAATAGTTCAAGTAATTTGAAAACACAAAATTTTCCCACTTCTAGATAAAGGAATTTTTGTAGTTTTTAATTTTCCCATGAAAAATAACTTGTTTTTTTTAATTGGAAAATTTTAAATGCCTTATTTGTAAAGTGTAATTAAAAGTATTAATATTTTTTTTGTTAAATAAATTTTTTTAATGTTTACAATATTCAAAGTTAAACCCCCTTTTCACTATCCTCATTGACAAATGAAAACAAAAGTTTAATAGTTTCCTTCCACTGATTATTTTAGTATTAGTAGTAAGGAGAAGTAGCTTTTTGCTAGTAGATAATAAAACTTAAAAAATAGTAGTTGATAAATCTTAACATTAAAAAATCTCCCTTTTACTTGCTATACATTCACAATCTAAAAACTCTGTTCAGATTTTCATTTCAAAGATTCAAAATCTATTTGTGGAGTTCATATTTTATTCTTTATATTTTGTTACATCTGTATGATGTGAGAAAAAGAACAGATTCCATGGATTAAAACAAAATCCTCCCAGTCTTAAAACACCAGAAATTAAGAAGTGACAAACAACAAAAACGGGAATTCGATTTAAAAATAAGAGTGAAAATATTTTCTTTTAAGTTGAAGTGTGTGTGTTTGAAATTTTCCTTTTTACTAAATATACATTAAAAATTTACTTGTGTTTTACTTTCTATAAGTTCACAATCTAAAGTGAGGTTCACCTTTTCATTCAAAAGATTCAAAATCTATTTTTACTTCTCTTTGATAAAAACAAATACAGATAAAAATATCACCTATTTTTATCCTTTACATCTGAAAAACGTGAGAAAAGTAAAAGAAAATTAGTGACAAACAACAAACACAGATTAAAATTTCAGAATTCAAATAATTGAATTGTAAAAATAAAAGTGAAAAAAAAGTATAAATGTGTGTCTACACTGAAATGTATTCTCATTCTTCATGTATAATCTGTGTGGTCTATATTTCTGTTTAGCTACATGCACCAAAATCATTTCTTACCTGTGAATAACCAGGTGTTTCTTCAGAATGGCTTTCTTTGTAAATCTCTGTGAACATATGACTTCTCTCTTTTTTGTTTCATTTTACTTCAGAAATCAAGGGGCCCCTTCCTGTGACTAACACTTGATCTCTATATGAGATACATACTTGAGTGCTGTTACTTGAGGTAACATTACTTGGAGAAGGTGCACCATTTCTTGTGTGGGCCAGATTTAGTCAGGATTTACTTGTAGGGTGAACTATCCTCATGACAAACCCTGTCCTGACAAACCCTTGTACGGAGAGACCGAAGACACTCGAGGATGATGTCTAGTAGGTAATTCAAACTCTCTTTTTTAAAATTTACTTCAGTTAGTTTGAGGAAATCAAAAGACTCCCTCCTGGAGCTAACACTTGATTTCAATTAGATTTAAATTTATATTCGAGGGCTCTTTTTAGAATAGACGTTGCTATCTGTATTTCGCTATGTAGCTCGGTCTTCCAGAGATTGTTTCTAAGTATTTCTTAAGGTTTTTTTTCATTAGGCTAGTTGCTCCTACTACAACCGGTATTATATTTCTTTCTTTCAGAGACCATGTTGTTTTTAAATCAATCTTGAGGTCCTGGCATTTCTTTATCTTTTCGTGTTCGGCTCTATTTAAGCCAATGTCATTTGGAATGGTTACATCAATAATGAGCACATTCATTTCAGGTTCGTTTCATATAACAATGTCTGGCTTGATGGCCCCGTCCCTTATGTATCTGGCCGCCTGTATGTTTTTGTCATTTAAGGTTCATGCTCCCAGATGTTGAACGATCTGTCAAGCTGCATCTCACCACAGATCTTCTAATGGAGGTATTTACACACTTTGTTGTGGCGTACAGTGTAAAGGCCATCTGCCAATGGGGTCTAGCATCCAGACATCAGGTGGCTCGGGCTCTCAACCACTGATTAGCAAAACCTATACTGGCCATTTGTTTGTAGGCTAGCCATTTTAAAAAAACCCATTTGTGAGTAAGCCTTGGTCTTGTTCGGCTATAATAAGTCTTTCCTCACCAAATGGAAGTCTGCCATTCTTGAACCAGTTGAGT
Organism: Sepiola atlantica; assembly: GCA_963556195.1. Taxonomy (NCBI): domain Eukaryota; kingdom Metazoa; phylum Mollusca; class Cephalopoda; order Sepiida; family Sepiolidae; genus Sepiola; species Sepiola atlantica. Next base: position 72,478,446 of record OY744544.1, read on the forward strand.
CCTGATTAAGCTCATCCAGGAACTTCCCTGCTCTCTTATCTTGTTTTTTTTTGTCTCTATCTCCTTCTCTATGTTTTTTCTATGGAAGTCGTTCCAGACAAGGCAGGAAGCCACTTTATGTAAAGAGCTAAAAAGATATCACTTCAAGATCAAAGTGTTAGATGGGTACATTCTGACCCAGAAAACAGCACTTCTTCCCCCTTTGTCAGAAACATCGCTCATGAAATATGAGGACTAAAGGACAAAATAAGGGGAGCGATAGTTATGAGGCTACCGAAAGTAAACCGTAGGTCCACTTTCTACTCTCCTAAATGTATTTATTTCTTTTCTCTCTTGCAATCCAGGTTGCTGGTTCCGCGGCAGTATACTCCCAAAGTTTTCAGCAAGGTTTGTGATTGAAGTTTGTTGGCATAAAATGATCCCTCACCATTTCTATTGTCATATCTGTTGAGCTTTTTCATGTACTGCCCCTTTAAAAAGAAAACCTCAATTTAAATTTATATTCCCATTTCAAAATTTTAACTTTAAAACCGCCTAATAAATTTGAGATAAGTTAGGAATAATTTAATTATATAAATTTAGTTTTCAAAGCAGGTGAAGGAATATTAGATTGTATATTAATTTAAATTAAGTTAAAGTTAAAAACCAAAGTTGATGAATTAAAGAATTAAAAATTATATTTAATTATCATTATAGGTTAAACCTGGGGTTTAAAAGCGCATATAACACTTTAAGTGTTTGCGTTGTGCCAGTGCAGCAAGACAAATAGATGGCAGACCACTAACGGAGGTGGATACTGATGTTTAGATGTATTGACCACAATATACAATCCCTTGATGGATAATCGGATGGGTATGGTTGCCATATTAACACCAGTGTCACTGAAGTAACGGCTAATGAGATTCTTTGGCCTGGACAAGTAACAATTCATTACCATTATCAAAAAGATAATCTATATATCATTTTGGTGAACTTATCCCTCTGAAACTTTGTGATCTTAAATCCCCATATTTAGTTCATATTCTGTGGACAGTTTCTGCAAAGTCCATGCCCAGGGTTGTCAGAATTCATGCAAATGGTATGTATACAAAAGAAAATCATCCGGAAGGGCACCTGTGATCTTTTGTCTTTCATTGACTTAGATTCATCAAATATGTCATGTATCTATTCTAGACATTGATATTCCTGGTTGAAATGTGCTAACACAACTTGTGTTAGCACATTTGATCATTCACTGTATCGGAAGGCTCGAACTATTATAGTTAATAAGCCATCTAGTAGTCGTCTGAAATCTATAAATTGGATTACACATGAGATGAGTTTTCTTGGGTATATAGGCAATATAATGGAAAAAGCAGAATTAACTCAGTGTCAAATATGCTTAGTGAGAATTCCCTTGCTAAAAAGTATGAAGAGGTCATTTCTTAATAGATGGTGCACTTAATATATTACTTATTCCAGACATATTTGAACTCACTGTGTTACATAAAAAAAAAGACGCACACATGAACAGGTTAGGACTAGGGTTTGTCAGCTAAAAAATATTTTCAAAAGTCATTGCTAATCCAAATAGATAACTATCCATGAAGAGTTGGATCAGAAAAAAAGGAAATTTTGACTAGACATCTCAAAGCATTTTCTCTTGGCCTGAGGAAATTGGAGTCTCCATCTTGCTTCATTGTATGGCATGTATATTAAGACAATATTTTTATATCTTCAACAAATGGCTACCTTATCAAGAGACCATCCTCATTTGTATTCTTTTTATTTTAGTTTACATTTTAGTTTACAAATATATAAACATTTACAAACAAGTATTTAAAAAAAACAATGAATACAAAAATGTTGCTAATGAATCCCAAATCGTTATGTGTTGGCATACAATTTGTCATATATTTGACTTTACCCTATGCTAGACACTCTCACTCATTCACTCTGTGGCTTGGTCCTACTTAGATTTTTTTTTTTTTAATTATTTATAAAAAATTCATCGTGGGGGGAGTGATATTTACAAAAGTTCTGTACACGGTTAGTTATGCCCTCCCAACCATCTGCTAAGTGATAGACTGCCCACTGTTTTCCGGGTGATCCTAAAACAAGCAGGTAGATCTCTAATTGGGAGTGGGAACTAAGGGGGCGGGGGTAAAAAATAAAGTTAGTCTGGATGAAATGTGGGGATGTAGGGTGATCTAGAGAAAATCAAAGTGTGGGGAGTGGGCATCTTTTGGAGGCTCTCTAGTACCAAAAAAACAAAAACAGAAACCATTTAGCTAAGGGTCTTTGTTAAAGAGAGATTAAGGGGTGGTTTCCGTAGAAGCTAGGACCGCGTGTGCCATGCCTAAGCAGGGAACATGTGCTCATACCTGGCGCCTCGATGGGTGTACAAACTAGTGTCGTGCACCCACTAACTATACCAAACTCCATACGATGTAATCTCCTCCAATCGCATCTGATCTTCACTCAGAAACAGATCCAACCCTATGTACCTCGGTAAGACGTAAAACCCATGTCACTATTCTCGCTATGACTAGAAAAAGAAACATTCTTTTCTCCCTAGTCCACGGCAAGGCCACGTTGTGGACGACCAAGTCTACATGCAGGGCCATTGGATGCTCATCGCCAATGCAAGCTGTTACCTCGCCGAAGTTTGCTGCAAGCAAAAAAGGCATGCTTCGCGATCGTCGCAGCGCTGGCAGTAAAGATCCGTCCTCCCTCTGTCTGGTAAGCCTGTCATAAAGTGTCAGCGCGCCCCGGACCAGTCGCTAAGTCAGAGAGTACTCAGAGTTGTTGCGGTAACTCTGGCCTGGTGCCCAACTCCACTATCCCAGCTGCTCCCCAAGTGGATCCGAAGCGAACCCCTCCACTAACTCCCGATACAGTGTTTTCCTCGGCTGTGTAAGAACCGGCATTCGGTGAGGAATTTTGGTTACCCCCACGGTCTACAGCGGGATTCGACCTTGGAGGCGGGTATGAGGTCTTCTCAGCCGCAGGGACCCAAGGAACATTGTTTTTGTTTTTTTTAAAATCTATATAATTAAGTTACTGATGACCTGTATGAGAACTCCTAGTGAGTACAAATACACCAGTGTTAAATACAAGTTCATTCAGTAATGTGCCTTCATATATCAATATAATTTGAACATATATATATGAAAAATGAAAAAATATATAAATATTATATATATATATATATATATATATATATATATATATATATATATATATATATATATATATATATATATATATATATATATATATAGGCGATATCATTTACGACAATACTCCACCCGAGAACGGGAGATTATGTAGTCATCCACAGACGGGCTGTTTCGCTGTATCACAGCTATTCAGTGTGGATAGATCAGCACACATCACAAGCCAGGGATCGAACTGACAGCCATCTAGTCGATAGTCAGACGGGACAGACGTTGTTGGTAAATGATATCTATAAAATCTATATAAATGCGACCCCACAAAATTTACCCAAGTTCCTGAAATGGAAAACACAAAAAGAAAATGAAAAATCAAGAAAACTCAGTTTCCCTTAGATGGCATTTAAAAAAAATTGTTAGTTTTTTTAAATGTTGTTGTATTGTATTCTCTTTTTTCGTGAACAAATACGATGCAACAATTGACAAAAAGCAAATAAACTGTCCTTCGCCGAATTGAAAAACTGAACCATTCGCTAATTTAGAGTCAGAGTCTTCTTTTTATGGCACCGGGCAACGCCGGGTAGCCCTATTAGCACAGCCTACGCTGATTAACCTGCGTTTCGATTTTAGTACATCTGTAGGGGACTGTAAAATAAACTTAATAATTAAATTGTCCTCAAAAATCAGGAAAAACGAAACAAGAAAACCGACCAGTAACTTCCTATTTTATAGGGGATGGGGGCTGGGGAAAGACTCTTCATTTTCATTTTCGCGATGAGTTGAAATCCTCCCTCCACACACTCTTACACATTATTGAAGTGTAAGGGTATAAGGGGGATGGGGGACAATCCGCCGGTCGGCGAAAATGAGAAAGAAAATAAATGACATGCTTAAAGTCTTTTCGCCATACGGCCTTGGGAGGAAGTTATATTTTTATGGCCGGGTTTTAGTTTCATTTTGTCTGACTTCTTGGTTTTTTTTTTCTTTGGGGGCATTTTAATATTTAGTTGATTTTACAGTGAGGGGGAGGTGGCTCAGGCGGAAGACGAGACACCTCGGAGGCGGATGAGACGAAGAAGAAACAGCCGAAACCGTAACCCCATCCGAGGTGTCTCGTCTTCCGCCTGAGCCACCTCCCTCTCTCTCTCTCACACACACACACACACACACACACACACACACACACACACACACATATATATATATATATATATATATATATATATATATATATATATGAATTTAGGAAAATTCGTCAAAGGAAATCTCGGCAACGGAAAACTCGGCAATTTTGGCCAAGTAGGAAAATTAGAACCGTTTTTACAGGAGATATACTTGTAAATACGGGGCTACCCCCCTCCCCAGTGAAGAACATTTTTTATATTATTTTTTTGGTACTTGTGCAGTAAATTGTTAGGTGAAAGTATATAATAGTTAACAAAGCTCCCCTCACTCCATGTAAGAATGGCTTTCTAAATAATGTTATTTCAACACGGTTCGTAATTTTTTGGACCGGGTTATCTTTTACATAAAATTTTCAAGTTAAATTCAATTTTTACGATATCTTCTGTTTATTAAATTGTTACGTGAAAGTACAGAATAGTTAACAAAGCACCCCCCATTCTCCCCATGTAAAAAATCGTTGTCTAAATAATGTTATTATTTCAAGCCGGTTCATAATTAAGTTACGAGATTAAATCCATCATAATTCATTTAGATTTCTTCGTAAACAAGTCAGCCATTTTAATTGAAAAACATCAATTACTTCGTGTGTGGGCAAAACTTGAAAGGAATTTAAACTATCGAGTAGAAAGTCATTTAAACTGGCTTTAAATTCTTAGAAAATTTCCATGTATTATAAAAGCAAATTTGTTTTCTTGTTATTAAATAAATTTCTAATTTATTTTTTTTGTAACTAACAACTTTATTTAATACTTAAAAAAAGAAATTCTTCTTTCTGATAAATCGTTGTATGTATTCTGTACTTTCACCTAACAATTTAATAAACGGAAGAGTTCGTAAAAATATAATTTAACTTGAAAATCTTATCTAAAAAATAGCCCGGTTCGTAAACTGCACAAGTACCAAAAAAATAATATGAAAAAATGTTCTCCACTGGGGAGGTGGGTAGCATCTCCTGTAAAAACGGTTCTAAAATCTATTTTCAATCGATATTTATTCGATAATTGCCGAATTTTCTTACTTGGCCAAAAGTGACGAATTTTCCGTTTACGAATTTTCTGTTTACGAATTTTCCTGTGACGAGTTTTCCTAAATTCGTGTTTTATTGATGCGATGTCGCATCCTTGTGTTTGTTTTACAAGTACTTCATTCTGCATAATCTGAAACACAGACACACACATATATATATATATATATATATATATATATATATATATATATATATATATATATATATATATATATATATATGTGTGTGTGTGTGTGTGTGTGTGTGTGTGTGTTTCAGATTATGCCGAAAAGTGAGATTCTAAATGCAAATAATTGATATAAAAAATTTTTTTTATTTATTTAATATATATATACATAGAGAGAGAGAGAGAGAGAGAGAGAGAGAGACAGAGACAGAGACAGAGACAGAGACAGAGACAGAGACAGAGACAGAGAGCTAATACATAGATAGAGCGATTTAGTCGTTTAACAGCCAAATTAGCGGACATGAAGGTTTCACATCGAGTAAAATCAGGCGCCATCTTGAATACGGCGGGGTTACAAGACTCCGAAGTATCTATAAAAAATATAAATAAAAGCGTTTTAAAATACACACAAACAGTAATGTAATTATATAGACTACAGATTCCCCCCGGGGATGAAACGCGGAGGCCTCATTGTAGCTTAATTGTCATAAATATATTTTTATAGCTTACTATATATATATATATATATATATATATATATATATATATATATATATATATATATATATGTGTGTGTATCGAGGCAGCATTTTTACTTTAAGACACGTATTATTAAAAATAACCGACAATTTTTCATCAGCCAATCCTTCCGAGATTAAGATTTTAATCCAGAAAATTAAAATAACCAGACAAAAATTGTCGGTTATTTTTAATAATATATATATATATATATATATATATATATATATATATATATATATATATATATATATATATATATATATATATATATATGTGTGTGTGTATCGAGGCAGCATTTTTACTTTAAGACACGTATTATTAAAAATAACCGACAATTTTTCATCAGCCAATCCTTCCGAGATTAAGATTTTAATCCAGAAAATTAAAATAACCAGACAAAAATTGTCGGTTATTTTTAATAATATATATATATATATATATATATATATATATATATATATATATATATATATATATATATATATATATATATGTATATATATATATATATACATATATATATATATATACATATATATATACACACACACACACACACATATATATATATATATATATATATATATATATATATATATATATATATATATATACACAAACATATAGAGAGAGATTTGTACGTTTTTTTGTTTTTCTTTTTCTCTTTTCGCGGGCTAGATTGTCGATCAAAGAAATATTGACGCCGTTGTGAATCAAGTCGTCGCCAATAAACCCCTCTCTCTCTCTCCGCTGAGTGGGTAAGGGTTGATTTAAACCGTCTTTCCAGTGCGCGCGCTCTCTCTCTCTCTCTCTCTTTCTTTCTTTTTCTTTCACTCTCTCTCTCTCTCTCTCTCTCTCTCTCTCTCTATATATATATATATATATATATATATATATATATATATATATATATATATATGATCTTCTCACCCCCCCCCCATTCAGTTAGTTTATCTGCTTTTCAAATTCGCGGGGTTTTTTTCGCGCCCGTATTTCCGTCTTTTGCCATTTCTCAAAGAACGTGATCTTAAGGTAAGTCGAACTTTTTTTTCTTCTTAAAAATTGTTTCAAAATTCTTCGATTTTCGGTAAAGTACTCTTAACCTTAATTTGAGTACTTTAAAAATATTTCATCTTTTTTTATTCATTTTTTTTGTAATAAATCCGTCGAACCTAACTCATAGCACTTTCAAAATGTAATATTTTTGGAGAATATATTTCTTTCTCATATTCTTTTTATATAGGGGGAATCACTTTCCTATATAAATCTAACATAAATTGACCACCCCCTTGGGAAAAATGTTAAAAAGGTTGGAAATTCTGTTTGTGTTACTAATTAAGTTCCTGAAAAAAAAGCGTTTTCCAAATTTTTTTTTATGTCGAAAAAACAAATGTAACATTTTTGAAAATAAAAGTCCTCCCCCGAAAATGATTTCCCAAAATATGAATTTTAGACACTAGCTTTCAAAAAATAAAAATAGTTTTTTAATTTTTTTTATGGAATATGATTTTTAAAAGGCTGAAAATGTTTTCCAAAATTAAAAGTGCTATGAGAAATCCTTTAATTATATATATTTAAAAAAAAATAATCCACTTAATTTATTCATCGCATAACTGATCTCTTTCTCTTAAAAACTTTCAGGTCAGTTATTTTACCTATTGAATTTATGTTTTTGGTGCCTTGAGTCTGAGTTTTCCCTCATTGGTAGATGCAACTAAATACGGACATGAAAGGCGAATCTTATTATTTTTGTTAATAGTAAAAAACAAAATTTGTTTCTTGAGAAATTAATTGTCTATTTTTTGTGTAAATTTCGATTTTTGAGTTGTTAAATCGGGAGGTTTCACATCGAGTAAAATCAGGCGGGTTTACAAGACTCCGAAGGATCTATAAGATAGAAGCGGGCACATGTTCGTCTTTTCTCACAGTCCGTTTTTCACAACTTTTTAATGACCAGTTTTTTTTTCTTTTTTCGGTGTACACTTACCTATCAGGCTGCTAGAGAATTCCGGGGTTTTTGGAAAAAAAATTCAAATATTTTACATTTTAGGTGCGGGGATCAGTTTCCAATGTTAATTCAACGTAGACTGATCCCCCACTTTTTGACCATCTCAATTTTTGTAAAAGTCTTTTTCGGTGTACAATTACCTATCATGTCAGTAGAGAATTCCGGAGTTTTTGGAAAGAAATTTCAGAAAATTTAGATTTTAAGACGGGGGATCAATTTTCAATGTAAATTCAACGTAGACTGATCCCCCTCTTTTTGACCATCTCAAATTTTAAAAATTATTCTTCTGCTTACAATAACCTATCATGTCGCGAGAGAATTCCGGAGTTTTGGGGGAAAAAATTAACAAAATTTACATTTTAAGACGGGGGATCAGTCTTCTTCGTCTTTTCCCACAGTCCGTTTTTCCCAACTTTTTAGGTCTTAAAATCTCAATTTTTTGAAATTTCTTTCCAAAAGCCCCGAAATTCTCTCGCGACATGATAGGTAATTGTAAGCAGAAGAATAATTTTTAAAATTTGAGATGGTCAAAAAGAGGGGGATCAGTCTACGTTGAATTTACATTGAAAACTGATCCCCCGTCTTAAAATCTAAATTTTCTGAAATTTCTTTCCAAAAACTCCGGAATTCTCTACTGACATGATAGGTAATTGTACACCGAAAAAGACTTTTACAAAAATTGAGATGGTCAAAAAGTGGGGGATCAGTCTACGTTGAATTAACATTGGAAACTGATCCCCGCACCTAAAATGTAAAATATTTGAATTTTTTTTCCAAAAACACCGGAATTCTCTAGCAGCCTGATAGGTAAGTGTACACCGAAAAAAGAAAAAAAAACTGGTCATTAAAAAGTTGTGAAAAACGGACTGTGAGAAAAGACGAACATGTGCCTAGAAGCGTTTTAAAAAATACTTTCAAACAATCAGGTAATTATTGTTCGAATACAAAAATCCAATTACGGGCCGGCTAACTGGCTAGTGGGCAGTGCGCAAAACCAGTTTGGGCTTTTTAGGGCCAAAATGTCACGAATTTGGTGTGTTTTGGTCATCGAAAATTCCGTTTAAGGCTTAATGTATCTGTTCTTTTGTCATGATACCATCATTATCGTAAAATTATTTTAAAGAAAATACAGTTAGGAAAAAATCCATTTATTTGGGTTTACTTACTCATTTATGATGGGTAAAAAAGCAGCCGATTAATTTTCTGCCAATTTGGTTGTGATACGACTATTTATCTGTCGCTCTATATCTATCTAGATAGAGATATATAATCCGAGTATGGTATATCTATATGGTATAAATCCAGTGGATAGATAAAAATAATTTAATAAAATAATTTTAAAAATTCTTAAATAATTTTTTTATATAAATTATTTGTATTTACTGTGATTTTCCTGCATATTCTGAAACACACACACACACACACACACACACACACACACACACACACACACACACACACACACATTGTATATGTATATATATATATATATATATATATATGTGTGTGTATGTGTATATTTTGAAGAGGAAACGATTGTCGGATACTCAAACTATGTTTATTTTAATATAAAAGCTCTAATATATACTGAGCACTTTTGAAAAGTAATGGTTTTGTTCATTTAGTTAATATTTGAACTTAATTAATTAATATATATATATATATATATATATATATATATATATATATATCTTTTTGTCCTCGTGGCAAGCGTCTTTTTTTCTCACCCCCCTCTCTATTATTTCCCCTCCTGTCTGTTATTCTCACACCCACACACTTTCGTTCTTTATTTCGGTACATCTCCTCGTCCCTTTACAATTTGGCGCTCTTTTTTTTCGCGCTCTTTTACCATCTTCGCCATTTCCCAGAGCTGATGTAACCGTAAGTCGCACATATATTTTTCTTAAAAATTTTCATCTGTCTCTCTATAATTTAAAATCCGACATTACACATATTTTTAATTGTCTATTATATACCAAAATCTTAAATTACTCTTTAAACCTGAATATATGTATTTCATCCTTTTTTTCATTCATTTTTGAAATATAATCATTAATAAATCCTTTAATTATATATATTCGTAGATAGACATTTAAAAAAAATGTAATCCACTTAATAAATTATTTATCGCATAGTTTCATTAACTTTGATCTTTCTCTTAAAACTTGCATTTTTAAATGTAGACCTTTCACTGCTATTGAGAATTCATGTTTTTTGGTGCCTTGTATCTAATTTTTCCCTCACGGGTAGGGCATGAAAGAGGAATGTTTTTTATTTTCAGATTTAATCGACTAGAATGCATTTTGGTTTCTAAGTCAGCCATTTTGTTAATAGTTAAAAAAGAGAATAACGGCAGGCTGGCTGGCTAGTGGGCTGTGCTCAAAACCAGATTGGCCTTTTATGTCCAAATTTCACGAATTTGGTGTGTTTTTGGACATCTAAAGTTCTGTTTGGCCTTTTTTTAGTTGTGAATATTCTGGAGTTCACTTAGGCGCGACCAGGCGTATCGCAAAATTGAAAACAAACACAAAAAAGACAACACAGAAAATAATTTTTTTAAAATAAAAACATGTATATATACTCGTGTCACTTCACTAAAAATGAAGAACACATATATATATATATATATATATATATATATATATATATACGTACACATACATATATATATCTGTATATATCTATATAAGTGTATAAACCTGGTCGTGTCGGTTGAATATTATTAAAATGAAAAAATAAAATTCTACTAATAATAGATTAAAAGTCTAAAAACAAAACTCAGAAGTATTTAAAACGTAAATAACTATGTGAATTAAAATTATTTTCAGTCAAAAATTATTTAAGTATAAAGTTTTCTTTAATAATTGCTATCAAATAGATATTTATGTAAAATAAGTGAAAAAAGGAAGGTGCTTATGCATATCAGCCCTGACATTGAAATATCCGCCCCGACATTAAAAAATTTAAAGAATGTATAAACGTTATTATGTACTTACGTGTTAGCTGAAAATAAGATTGTGCAGAAAAAATTACGCAAATTCACCCAGTAGTTATTTAATTATAAGAAAAAGAAAAAAAAATGATTTAAATGATTTTACGTAGATTTTGACATTTTTGTAAACAAGGGAGATAACAATTTTTTTTTTTTTACCAAGTTAAATTTTTTTTTTTTACCAATTGCGGAAAAACAGCTTATAAGTACGATATAAGAGAAAAAAAATTAACAAAAGACATAACCAAGTTTGAAAAAACAAAGAGAGAAAAAAACGTAGCATTTTATTGACCCACAGGATAATTTCGGCAATCTGTTTAAAAAGGTTTTCTAATGTTATTCCCCGAAATTTTTGTCGCCACATGAACTCGGACAAATATGAGTTTATCATATATGCGTATGGGTACCACATTCAGCCTTATTTCGTCTTTTCGCCTCTTGCCACATTCTTTCCACATGATTTGTGGTTGCGCCTGTTGTTGGGTCAACAAAATTATATCGATGGTTGACGCGCAAATCAGACAATCAGAAAACCCCAAACCAAGAAATCGTGAAAATATGAGTTATCGTTCTTGACCACTGGAAAATCTAAGATACAAAATGGTGGAAATATCTACCGAGTGAAAAAATCGTTAAAATCGTTTTTTTTTAATAATTAAATAACTACTGAATGAATTTGCGTAATTTTTTCTGCACAATCTTATTTTCAGCTAACACGTAACTACATAATAACGTTTATACATTCTTTAAATTTTTTAATGTCGGGGCGGATATGCTTAAGCACCGTAATTTTTTTTTTAATTAATTGAAGAAAAAATTGCACACGTGGAAATTGTTTTATTTTGTATTTTTTTAAAAAGTCCTATCTATCCTTAAACAATCAATTCATGGAATTTTTTTGGCACTTCTGCATTCTTTATGAAGCCGCAGCCGATTAAGAAATCGAAATTGAAGAGTTCCGTTTTTTTTTCTCCAAGTACCATTCATTCATAATTCACCGGAAGTTGAATTTACCGGGAGTTGAAGTAGAATTTAGTTTTTAGAAAATGGAGTTAAATGAGTTGAATCTTCGCGACATTGGTAGTTTAATTAACCAGACGCAAAAAAACAATAGATTTTTTACAGGCACATCGCCTGATTTCTTGCAGTCGGACATGCCCGTCATGTCAAAGACAGATGCAGATGGCAAGCCACAATGGAAGTGATGGATTTATTTGGAAATGCTCACGGAGAGAAAATGCGTAACAAAATAGAATGTGGCACCCACACGCAAATGGTGGAGTCTTACTTAATGGAATTTATGTGGCGGCAGAAGTTTTCTGCTAACCCCATGGAAGCCATTATAAATCAAATTTCAGAACTTTATCCTGTTCAATAAAAGAAAAAGGACAAAAAAATACAGTCCCCCACCCCAATGAAAACTTTTCATTTAGATAAAAAAAATCTCACCAAGCAAACTACAATATATTTAAAAAAATAAAAGCAAAATCAATGTTGACCAAAAAATTCATTCCCCCCCCCCCCTCAATCAAAACTTTACATTTTTATTTATAAAATTTTTAATTCATATAATAAAAAAAAGAAATTGTTAATTGTTTCTTGTTACCCAAAAACAAATCAGTCTTGCATTTTTTTTAGGTTGTAAATAAGTCACTTCCGGTTGAATTACTTCCCTTTATTTTCAGTAGAAGGACAGAAAATCTGCGGCTTCATAAAGAATGCAGAAGTGCCATTTTTTTAAATAATTGAAAAGAAATAATCGGTGTGCGGACGAAAAAATAAATGGGTTATTTTTTTTGTTAAAAAAACATTCATTTTTCGTCCGCACTGATTTTGGGAATTTTTTTGGTCCGTGTTTTTAACGAGCCCGACACCTGAAAAAAATGGACGGTCAAAGTGGCATAACTCTAACTTCCTTGTCTCAGTTATCTCCCTTGTTCGAAAATGGCGGTTGTATTTAACGTGATCGGGAAAATTTGTTATTCCAATTATCGATCTTTTTATATAACAAAGAAATGTAAACAACCTCTTTTTTTGTCCTAATCGAACTTTAATTCAATGTTTTAATCGTTGGCGGACACGATTTTTCCACGCAACAAAATATTTTTACTACAAATTTTTTAATACAAAAATACAATACAAAATAAAATTTGAACCAAAAACCAACTTGTTTAAAAAAACAAACAAAGGCGTTTTTAAAAAGTTACCCAGATAACTCTGTTTTTCTTAAGTTTATAAAGTTTAAAATAAAAAGTGGCGCTTATGTAGACAATGTTGCAGTAACTTTTTCAAAATCCAAGGGACATAACTACTTTTGACTTAAAAAATCTAATGCATGTACGGATAGACAGAGGGGTAAAAAAAGTTTTTGACGGAGGGGGTTAGGGTTTTTTAGGTAAATTACGTCTGCTTTTACAACCTGGAACCACTGGGATTATTTTTAAACCTTTAATTAGTAAAAACATAATAAATCGAAAAATGGAAAATATATTCTAAGTCCCCTGTAGTCGCTGGTCACCCACTTCATTATATCAAATTAACTTAAAGATGGCTCATCCTTTTAAATTTTTTCTCCAGTTTTGTCCACTCAAATTGCCGTAACAGTATTTACACTGTTTTGTACTCTTCTAGAACAGCAGCTTGCAACATGTATGAGCGGGAGTTCCTATCTCTCTGGTCCCTTTTCTTAATCATTTTAACCGTTTCCCCCTGTAACCTCCTTTTAAGATGTTCATATTTTTGGACATGTTTTTTTTGATGGCTGGTTATGCCTTTTCCGTATCTATTTCTAATTTATCTATGGTACATGTGTTGTAAGTCCAATTAGGAAGGCAAGGCAAGCGACAAGGTTATTCCATAGAATTTCTAGGGACTTTTTTTAAAACACTGTAAGGTCGACTGTCTCGGCTGTTTTTTAAAAAATATTTCAAATTAAAAAATGCAAACAAAAAAGGAGGACAAGTGCAGACTGTATCCCTTGTTTGGCAATTGCAGCAAAGTCATCACATCTTAAGACAGGCAGTTTGCAGTCCAGCTGGTCCTTAATTATTTTCATTTTGGATGCAGTAAGAGTTTTCCTGTTAAAAATACTTTCACCTTTCTGCCTGACGTACCGACCAAGAGACCACAAACGACAGAATCCAGGAAACGATGGTTGACCCTATTGAAAGCCTGATCAGTGCGGATTCCGTGTGCGAATCAAATGCAGGCCGTTTTGAATCAATCTCTCCTTCACAGAAAAGTTCTGGTCCAGTCCCGATCAAGTCAGCGACAACGGTCTGCAAAAAAATCTTTAACTCTGTGTTGGGCTTTAAAGCCTTCTCCACCATGCCGATCAATGTAACCAATGATGGAGCCATGAGCAAAAACCAATGGGCCGACCGCTCGGGCCGCCTCCAGATGGGGCGAATCGACAAGTCAGGGGGGAGCGCTCCAAATGCTCTCGACGTGAGAGAACCTCCTTCCAGACTTTCTGAATATAGCTATCCGGGCGTCAACGTTCACTGCTTCGTTCAAGACTCTAGCTTTAACTAACTGACCATCGTATCACTCACTACTAGCCAGGTTCCCCCTGCAGTTAGGAAATCCCCCTACCAGCCACCAGGCGAGGCGGGCATACTTGACAGCAAAGTGTCTAACCTTAGCCTTAGTTACCTGCTCCCCCGTTGGTAAGGCTTCCCCGAAGTCTTGTATCTCCAGTATGGAGATCCAGTATCTATCTTAGCACTTAAATTCAAACTGGCCATAATTAATTTATGGTCTGACCACTTTGACGTATGACAAGATAGAAAATCTGATGTAAGTACTCGAATAGGAATGCACGTTAACATGCGGTGATAAAGCCATCAAAGTCAGAACGGCTGTTTTCACACCTTCACGACCCGCTACCTCCCCCCCGACCTATTTTGGGGGTCGAGAGTTGCATACTCGCTCCGGACCCTTGAGGTACCTCTCCAATTGCAGAAGAAAGGAATGTGTTGGGTGCATAAACAATCCAAACATCGAGCACGACCTTCCGCACCGACATGCACATGCTAGCCACCGCAGACAGGATGTCTCTCACCAGTACAGAGACTCCACTACTGTGGATAATGACAATCATGCGAGCGATGTAGTCTGGTTCATAGACATGATCTGCTATGCAGTGTCACAGACGCGGGTCAGGACGCCTGAAGACTGGTGGATGTTAAAAGTAAGCCGCCCGTCTCGCACAATTCCTCCGACAGGTTAGTTTCTCTGTAACCTGCTGTATCCAAATGATAAAAATTATCAATCCTCATGCTTAGTTTTGATGCAAGCAAAAAAAACTAACCAAACCTTCGTGGGGTCTTAGTTACTTAGGCGAAATGACCGACAATCCTAATTTCTGAATTTTGCAATTTTTTTAATTATTTTAATTTCGAACACTTAAAAATCGATTTTATTTGCTTTAAAATTTTTTATTCAAATTAAAATCGTTAAAAAAAGTTTTTTTGTTTTTTTAAGGTTTCGAGAGAGAGGCTGACATGTACAGTTCGAAAGGTAAAATTTTCAGGTTTATTTTTAACGGCAAAAACGCAATAACCCGAAGAATATTGTTTTTAAAAAGTTCGTTTTTTTATAAAGATATATATATATATATCTCTAACTGTATGACAGGTGAAAATGTGGAAGGATGAAAATGATAGACAGAAAAGGGAGGTAGCTTAAAAATAAAGAAGGACCAAATAGAATCACATAAAAAAACAATGAGAGTGTGGTATCAAAAAACTAGCGTAGGGTTTTTAGTTAAGGTATGAATGAAGTATGAACGAAATTAGGGTAAAGGCAACTTGAGACTTGGTGGGGAACCGATCTTAGTGGGTTCATTAGTATCGTATTTCGCGGGTGAGTGCATTCACCCGTGTTTTACGGCATGGATTCAGCAGATTGGACCTTTCCATGATCTGACGGAGCTGTCACTCCTCGGAAGGATGGACACAAGGTACCTGGGGTTTTGACTTTGGATGATACCGCTTCTGTTGCCTTTTAGAGATTAGAAGGGTCGGGTTAGGCTAATGGTTGCACATTGTTGTGACTATGTGATGAGTGGAATAAAATATCCGTGTTTGTTGTTGAGCGATCGAGGTGGAGTTCCCTCATCTTGAGAATGCCAGTGGACTCCACATGGGTTATGTAATGACCAGAGAGGCAAGAAATCAATGCTCTCTATGACCGCGTTGTGAATCTTCCTCTGATGGGATAGTCTTTTAATTGTTGTTGTCTATTTTTTCTTTTTTCATGTTGTCGATCGCTACCCACAAGTACCAACAGGGGAGTGGATTCATCCTGCATCCGGATTCTGACAAGTTGCTGCCCGATAAAATGAAAAAAAAGAAGCTGATGCAAGGACAACGCGGATATCTGAAAGGTAAGAAGATTTTTTTCCTTGTTTCCACAACGGAATATCAAGGCACCCCCTTAATAGAGAGCGTCAGTCAGGGCCAGGAGGAGAAATTAGTTATCTCTCATATTTAGATGAATTTGAAAAAAAAAAACACCCAGATGTCCAGGATGAGTTTTGTCGGAGAGAATAAGTTCCTTTCTCCAGAGTTGGAATAGCATTGTCAGTAACGGAGACTGCCAAAGAAGACAGTCTGGTGTGTTGCTTGAGCAAAAAAAAAAAAAGAAGCTTTTTTTTTCACAACCAATGGTCGGATTCCCGCTTTATACCTTAGTCAAATATGAACTGCTTGTGACAATCTGTCTGTCTGTCTGTATTATTAAATCACTCCGCCCATTCCAAAACTTCCTCAAACATACACGCGTCTTTTTACATATTGTTCTAAATTTTTCAGATTTAAAAAATAAAATTTAATAAAAGACATTAAAAGATGAAAGTTTGTGTACATTTTTGTACAGTAACAAAAAAATCTAAACAAAAATTATATATTAATTTTTTTTTTTTGTGAAAATATTTTTTTTTTGTGTACCTCTATGAAGGCCGCATGTCTACCAGAAACTCCAGCATTCTACGTCTATCTCCTTTTCTAAGATGCTAACTGGATGGAGAACATCCCGCTATTATATACCTTAGTTGAATTGAATCTGTGTACCTCTTGAATTCCCCCTGTGTGTCATGAGTAAATTGCAGAAATATGTTGCAATTTGCAGTCGGTGTGCCACCTGTATAAATCACACTGTTACTGGAAACGGACTGCTTGCCACAATTTCCTGCTTGAAGATGACATCAAATTACAACTATCCATACATTAATCTTGTATACAAAAAAAACATGGCACACACCAAAAATACTTCTGAACCGAATTTTTGATCACTACGCCCCATAAAAATATTTTCCTCGAGTGTTTTAAAAATAAAATCTATATATTAAAAATTAGATTGGATGGATTAAGCTGGGTTTCCCCTATCCGCCATTTTAACCGTCCAAAATGAACAATTAAATTTAAAGTTATCCACCATAAAGGAATAAAAAAAATATCATTAAGGCAATGATATTCCACCTTTGTTTTCAATAACTGCTACGACTGCAGGATTTCGCTCTTGACCAGCTTTGCCAATCCTGCATAAAAAAACAAGCTTTTTGATACCAGCCCTGTCGGCGGGGCCGCCCCCCCCCCCAAAAAAAATGGGGTCAAGTGTTTTCCGTGGGTGGCGACCCGTGTCCTGGTTGCCTAAATGGTCACATGACCTGCAACACTCCACTTCGGCTAGACGGGAGGTCGGAGAGGCCTGATCCGATCAATGGGCTAGTTTCCAACTACCCCGATCCAATAATAAAAATTGCTAGAAGGTGGTGGCAATGTTTTGTGAGAGACATGACAGCAACATGGCTGTGTGCCCCGGACGTTTCACTTAGAAAGATCGATGATGGAACACAGGTGCTGGTCTGATCACGATCGGGTTGAGTATATATATATACCATTGCTGTAGCCCTGTCTTGTCAAGGCGTTTGGGTTTCCCCCTTAGCAATTCCCATAGTGGGCTCCGTGGTGGGTGGGGAGCAGGAATGGTGAACTTATAAGCTCCTAATAGAACCACAAAATTGTCCTGGGAGCTCCATTCATAATCGAAAAAAAATAATTTCGTCTCACATGACGCCAAAAAAAAACTGGCCACCGGAAATATCCTGGTCGAGGTAGAGAAAAAAAAAATGCGGATTTTTTTTTGCATACCAGTACCTAAATGTTTCAAAAGGAGTGATAAGGAGCCAATAACTGTCCTTGTGCACCTTGGACAAAGAGTAGCCGGAGCTAAGAATCTCTATAAACCAAAAAACCATACAAACGAACAGTGATGACTTTTTTGATACACAAAGAATCCTCTTCGGTGCTACAGGTGCGATGGACCTCACAAAAACCAAATGGGAAAATGTGGAGAGAAAGACCTGCAAAAACTGTGGTGGTGAAAGAAAAAAGGAATTGACTGTCAAGTAAGCTAGGAAGATGGTTGTGTTAGAAGAAAACAAATAATATAAAAAACTGATAGCACGCTTACTTCAGCTGGGACCGGGAGATTGGCCAGCTTTTCAACAAAATACACTCAGAAAAAGTATGAAGAACCTTAATACACCTCCTCCTCAACCAGTTGAACCCAGACCTCCTACTTGTGGTTGCCGTTCAAAAAGAGGCAGAACGTCGTCCGAAAACACCAACTTGTCTCCATTTTGAGGGCACCCGACCCCAAACACCAACTCCAACTTCACTCTTCTGACAGCACCAAATCCGACCTCCACCTTCACTGGTCTCATTCATTTCCTGTCCTCTTTATGGGGACTCCCCATGCAATGCAAAATAGGTCACATGATCATTTGTTACGTCTGATGTTTTTAAGTTTTATTTTCCACTACATGCCCCCGTGATCTTAAAAAATCACATCTCACCCTGGCAGAGAGACACGACGTAAGCACATGTCGCGGCATCCCGTCAACACTCACATTGTTTACAGACTGTACATGCGTTACCCTTCCTCGTCCCCAACGTGTAGTGCATAGCTCCCGACCCACACTTCTTCACCAACTGTGATGGATCCTTGTCCCTCTTCACTCATGTTCGTTCTAGCAAGAGACTGACTGATGCGGCACTGACTCTTTGGAGACATATTGTACCAAAATACCGCCTCTTCTGGTGAGATTCGGGCCTCTTTCTTGCTCGGTGATGCCTTTCCTCCCGGTCGATATGCAGCCCGAAAAAATTGCCGGGTTCCCCACCTGGCACACAGCTGTAAAGTCAGAAGGCGGCACCATTATCCAGTAATATCTCCTCCACTGGCCCCCTCTCCAAAAACACTGCCTCCATGGCTCTGCAGATGTCACTCGCGGTTTCCGCTACGCCAGCCAGATTGGCACTCTCCCAGGTCCACAGTCGACCATTGACAGGAATATATCGTTCCTATATAATGCGTGACGTCCCGTTTCCAAGTTTCAGTCACCTGTACACTCTCTGCATTGTTCAACTGCCTCCTTTGTCACACTCGGGTTCACCTTTCTTGCCAGAAAAAGTGTCCTCTCTTTCCCAAAGTCACTAACAGCGCACACAGCCGCTGCATCCTTTCCTCGGCCTCGGGTCAGGGCATCTGCTCTAAAGCGGTCCAAACTCGCGAATCAAGTCTCCCAAAATCCCGAGCCTGATCCTTACTCTCCTGTCTCCTGAGACTTCTGACTGGATCCAGGAGGCCACTGTGGCCGAGTCCGTTTCACTCCCTTTGCGCCTCGAGCTCTGCAACATTTATGTGGGCATGGTCATTCCTTTTGCGTAGCCAAGCGGCATCCTCCACTGTTGCTCCTCCAATTTCAAGCAGCAAACCGAGAGCCAGAGTGCTAAGCATCACACCAGATCACACCTTCTTTGCCCCGTTCGACATGCCAACCACCTCGCGCACAACATCCTCGGTCACTGTGTCATCATCCCAGCGGCCGCCTTCGCTGAGCCATCGCAAAGTCAGTCCGTCTGACCCCGTCCGAACATCAACGTCCCCTCCTTATTCCTTTTGCAGCTTTAGTCCTAGGGCCGTGCCATTTTCTAGTGGCTCACTTCGCAATCAATCCATATCTTCATTGCTAACACTTTTTCCTCGGACAGATTTCCTTCCTCGACCATGATTGTCATCAATATATGAGCTTGTGGCCGTCTCCACCTCGTTATTTTTCCCCCAGCACTGTTTTGCAGTCATAATTTTGGGTGCAGAACTGAGCCCAAAACTGACCCTTGAACTTAACCAGCTGGTACCGCCATAGCCGTCTATGTGTAATCTGGAGCTGATTTTTTAGGTCCACAATCTTGCTTGCCCGCTCCATCTTCCTCCTCGCAAACGTCGATACCGCCCCCTGTGTGGCAAGCAATATGCTGGTTTAGCTCTCTGTAGTCCAATACTGGCCTAACCTTCCCTTTGGTGGACTGGACTACCGCCGTGAGTGGTAGGACTCCGTCTCGCTATCTCTTTCTCAAATTCAGCCCTTTTTTGTCACCATTCAGAGTACTTTCGTAAGCACCCAACTTGATTGTTTAGTATTGGCGGCTCTGAAACCCAAAACTGGCCTGAAAGTCTTTGTCTTTTATTTGGCACGGTTCCGCCTTCTGGGGTACTCTCCATTACTGCCAATCCGACTGGGCGCTCGCATTCAATTGCCCTCTCACCTCAAGTTCGGTCTCTCTCACTATTATTCTCACAGTGCACATTTCCTCGGCACATCACCTCACGCCCTCACACTGGTCGTTCCATGCCAAGATTGTCACCAACGTGGTCGTGCAGCCGGCTTTGGCTCTCTTCCCGTTTGCGGTGACCTCCACCTGTGGTAATGCAGTCCTATGCGCCGTCACTTGATAGGGGGGGGGTTAGCCACTGGCGCTACCCCTCTAATCGTTTCCCCTGTATACCGTGCAGGTTCGGCTGATATGCCCAGTTATTCCGCAACGGAAGCAGGTTATGCCAGGCTTAGGTTCTCGGCAGTCCCGTACAAAATGAGGCCCCTTGCATCGAAAACATTTTGACTGGGGCTTTTTTCCAGGTGACCGCCCCCACGAGAGATTCTCCTTAACTGCACTCGCGGTTCTTCTTTGTCGGCACCCTGGCATGGGTCAGCATGATCATTGTCAGTCTCTAAGTCTCTGCAGCTCTGTGATCAGGAAGACCAGTCACAAACGTCATTTTCACCGTTTTTTCAAGGCTCATCCCTGCCCAGTCCCACTAGCCTCCGGATCTCCATCGCAAAGACATCGACTGGCTCCCCTGTCCATGTGATCCTGCGCATTACGAAAACGCTTTCTGCGAAAGCGGTCTTCTGCGTCGTCTTGTTCAGCGTCATTCATTTTCCAGGTAGACCGAAGAAAGTGCATTTCCTTCCAAAAATGCTCAATTTTCTGCAATCTTAGACAGCCATCGCACTACGTCTCCATCACCAGCGTACGCCTTCAATACGTCACTGCTTAATTTGATTCTGTCACCCATCCTGTTATGTAGGTAGGCCGCCGAAGCTTGTCGTCCGCAAACACCAACTTGATTCACTCTTCTGACAGCACCAAATCCGACCTCCACCCCATTTTCTCATTTCCTGTTCTCTTATGCAATCAGTTGGTACTTCCTTTCTATAAAACCAGCCATTTGCTTTTAACTGTTCCACATGGCCTGGTCTGGTATTACAGGTAAGTCTTTATGTTTTATTTTCCACTACAGAGTGAAGACTATCTACCCTCTCAACTGGGTACCCCCATTCCAGATGACCCACCCAGATAAAAAAATTCTGAACCTGAGAAAGGAAAAATCAGCTCGGAAGCCAAAGCCAAAAAAAACCCCGGGATAATTGTTAAAAATGGGAAAGTGCATGAAGAGGTAGCGACTACACTGAAGGCACCTAAAATTGAAGACATCTGCAGGACAGGAAGAGATTCCTAGAAAGACTGACAACAAGCTGTCCGGGCACGCTGTTAAATTCGTGGTGATCGTTAAAAACGGCATCTGGTAGAACGTAGTCAGATTCAAGGTGTGTCCATTTTTAGCAACTTACTGGCTGGTAAGATACAAACAGCTGTCGTTTAATTCCATCATGGGAATTAAAAAACAACCCACCTACATCCTCGATGTAGCCGAATGAATATAGCAAAAACGTCAATTTTCAGTGTTGGCACAGCCCAAAAAGATCACCAAACAAAAAAAAAATGGCAGGACGCAAACCCGTAACCGACTCCCCAAAATGTAACAAAAATAAAAGGAAGTTGCAACGTTTAGACAATGTGAATTCGAATTGCATTTTTTATTTGGCATTTAAATCAAACCAAACCCCACTACTCTTTGATTTCGGACAACCTTTTTTGGACACAGCGGTCCACCTTGTTTAGAAATTTTGTCCAGCTGTCCCCCTGAACGGTTGTTTTCGGATTTAGTTTGACGAATTATTTTTCCTTAATGTTCCATAGTTTTTTTTGGACACTTGAAATATGTAAAAATGGTGGATTTTTTCACAAATTTTTTGTTCTGTTTTTTTAATTTTTTTCTAGCACAATATAATTTTTCTCATATGGTGCCCGGAGGACAAAATAAAAGACGAACGGAAATCACAGAAAAAGGTAAGAGTGTAAGTTAAAATTGAGCGGATGGAGTTGAAAAAAAGGACTCTGCGAGCACAAAATTTTGCTGGGGAGGGGGGCGGGCAACCCGTGATTATGAGGTGGATGAAATAATGAGAAGGAGTAAGTGAAACTAGGGTAGTGGAATGAACGGGAGTCAACATACAAGGGAAATTGCATAGTAATAAGAAGATAGGGAAAGGCAACTTGAGACTTGGTGGGGAGCCGATCACATTAGCGTGTTTGTCGTTTGTTGGGTAAATTTGGGTAAATGCACTTACCCGGGTTTATGCGGCAGCTACAGATTCAGCAGACGGTTCCTTTCCTTGATCTGACGAAGCTATCAGACCTTAGAATGATGGATGCACGGTACCGGTTGAAATTCTTTGGAATGAAACGCTTCTGTTGCCTTTAGGTCGCACATTGTTGCGACTGAATATGTGATGAGTGGAACGAGAGAGCAGTCATTATACTAGTAGCGTCCGGACAGTAATTGAGGAAGACAATTCATCCAAACGATTAACTAGGGGTGGAGAAGTGGGAGGGTGCCAGTCTTGGTCTATACTCTGTGCGGATTCCCCTAATTGTTACTTTGACCATGAATCACCAGCTCGCTCGTTCCTCAAACTTCTCTTGGGGGTCGGTCGGCTTCCCTTCACACGACTGCCCGCTGTCTCCATATATGTCTGCACTTCTTCGCTTAACAGAAGAACTTGTCTTAGTGGGGGTGGGGGATGTATCCTCGAGAGTCCCACATGGGCAATCACCCGACCATTACGAAGGACACTGGACTGACGCCTGATCCTCCTCATAGCCTGGGCTCCAAATCTTCCCCCCCCCTGAACAGGTTATCTATATCGGAAGTACGTCTCATTCTCCTCATCCCTTTTTTAGTCACGATCGAGCTTGCAGAGGCTTCGTGTACTTGAACTCTGTCTATCACGGCTCCGTGACCTCCGCACAGTGTCCACCGGACCAGGTCACTGAAATTGTCCTCCCCTGACCTCTCGCCATCTCCATATGTTCTCTCGCCCTTACCTTAGGTGCCCATTTACCAGGCAATCCCTCTAGCCGTACCAAAGTTATGGAAAAAAAAACCACACTGCGACCAGTTCCCACGATGGCCTTTTCCACCTTCATTGTCTCTGAGGGGAGGTCTGTCAGTTTGGTCAGCCAGGGCTGGAATGCCGTTCTCGCACCCGGCTGCCAAAATGAAGAAAATGTTCGAAGTATGGACGCATTCGAAACGCAGTGTTACTTCGAGGTCGCGAGCCTCAAGTTTAATTTCGTATCTGGCCCCTTCGAGGGTCCTTGTGTACAATTTGGTTAGCCTCCAACAGCGCTGCTAAACCGTTCCTTTGTCGACGTCTGAAATCTAATCCATGGGGATGATAGCATTCTCAGCCATGACCATGTAGGGAGTTCGCCAGCAGGTACGCTGCAAGAAGAATGCAGCTCCCCTCATGGGATAGGGACGATGTGACTGACTCCTCACACTCTCGTCAGGTTCGCCCCTTCTCCCCCTAATCGTTTCAGGTACGATTATGTCTTCCTCTTAGTGCTCGTTGTCAGCCTTAGTCATGATAGATTCCTTTTGGGTAATGAATGTCATGCTCCCAACTCCCCCGCAATTATATTTTTGTCTTTTGATTTTTTTGGGTTTTTTTAATATTGTATTGCCACGAGTCGAATCACGTACAGAGGTGCCACACATGGTAAGTAGAATTCTTTGCAGTCTCAATAAAAAATGTCAAACGATTGTGTCCGTTTTGTTTTTTGGGGGAGGGGGTAAACAATTTTTTCCCCAATTTTGCACTCGATTTTTTTTTTCAGACCTTCAAAATATAACATTCCAGTTTGCTCGGTCGGTAGGTAAAATCAACAAATTTTTTTTTGTATCGGTTAGAAAATTACCGAACACTTTTTTTTCCCCAGTTTTGCAAGATTTTCTTATTCAGAAATTTTTTTTTCAGATATGCGAATAAAAAAACTGTATTATTGCGTTTTTTGTGTTTGGGGGGGGGGGGACGATGGGGGGTACCGAACAATTGGGGGGGGGGAACCAAGAGAAACCATTTTTTTTAAAGATGCACAATAACATTTGTTTTGAATGGGCGGGGGGGGGGGCAATGCATTTTTTGAAACCGTAACAAAATTTTTCCACTTGGGGGGCGGGGGATGTTGTACCGAACACTTTTTTATGGTGGTATTTTTTTTTTAGGACACAAATTTTTTCGGCTGGTGGTGTTCCTGAAAAAATCAAGGTTGAATGAGGGGGGGGGGGGGGGGCAGTGCATTTTTTGAAACCGTAACAAAATTTTTCCACCTTTGAATATTTTTTTGTGTACTAATTTTTTTTTTTTTGGGGGGGGGGGGGGTAGGGACAAAATTACCGAACTTTCTACGTACCAATTTTGTGAAGAGTGGAGGTACCGAACAATTTTTGTTTTCCAGTGAGTGGGTGTTTTTTTTTGGAGGGGGGGACCACATTTGTGTGGTTGTGGGGGGGGGGCTTCTTTGTTTGAAAAGGACTCATCAAGGAAGATTTTAATGGGGGGGGGGGGCAGTAGAGTCATTTTTTTTCCAGATTTTTTAAACCGTTTTGTTTGGGGGGGGGGGGATGGGGGATGTTGTACCGAAAACTTTTTTTTCCAGTTTTGCACAATGGTGGGTATTTTTTTTTTAAGGACAAATTTTTTTTCTTTTTCAGAATTGGAGTCATTTTTTTTTTTCAGATTTTGTGAGGGGACCAGAGAAACCAGTAGGGGTGGGGGGAAGACGATTTGAATGGGGGGGGGGCAGTGCATTTTTTGAAACCGTAACAATTTTTCCACATTTGTACTAATTTTTTTTGGGGGGGAGAGGGGGGGGGGTAACGTTTTTTGTTGGGGGGGGGGGCTTCTTTGTTTGAAAAGGATTCCCCACATTTTGAATATTTTTGTTTGGGTGGAGGGGTAGGGAAGCGGGGATGTTTTTTTCCAGTTTTGCACATGTTTTTTTTTAAGGACAAATTTTTTCTTTAAAGGGATGGAGTCGTTTTTTTATGTAATTATTTTTTTTTTGTGGGGGGGGGGACCAGAGAAACCAGTAGGGGTGGGAGTGGGGTTCCTGAAAAGGACTCCTCCATC